>JAMRYI010001271.1:0-34418 GCA_029231635.1 Ditylenchus weischeri
TGTCCATTTACTACCTAAACTTACTACCATTTACTACGCACCCTTTTTTGGCAATTCTTCGTATTTTTAATTTAGAATCACTAGCGTAGGAGCAAGTTGGGTTTTGGCCGCGAAGCATGATAATTCTACAAAACATGAAAGTTTAAGCAGTAAAAGTTTAGGCGGTAAATGGACAAGTGTAAGTAAATGGACAAGGCCGTAAACTGCCTAAACGCCTGCGCACCGACGGCAATACACTTTCGACATTTCTAATCTCTGCAAATTTTTGCGGTTTTTAAAAACACCTTTTTCAACAAAAATTTTCAAGTTTTGGCATGGAAACTTTCCGAGAAATTATTTCAGTGGTAGTAAAAAAATGCCAAGACAAAATACCAAGAGCTAAAGACATCACCTTTGAAATGAAGGGACACGGTGGCAACCAAGGACTTGGTGAAGTATATGGAGTCATAGTGGCCTTGGCAAGCTCAGCCTCCAGCTGGTAGTACTTAGGTAATACAGGGTGGCGCAAGTATTTTTGGCTTTTTAAGTGGCTGTATTTTCAAATTTCATGAACACATCAACCAGATCTTTTTATCGGATAGAGGAAGACGGGAGATTTTTGTTTAATACCAAACTTGTGATGTTGATCTATCAAATTTCAAATTTTTTACAATCTTGTTTTTGTGATGAAGCACACTTTCAATTGAATGGAGGCGTCAACAGGCACAACTTTCGCTGGGATGACAACAATCCGCATTGGTTTGAACAAGTTCCGCTCCACTCGCCACGTGTTACTGTCTTTGCTCTGATTGGCCGCCAAGGAATCGTTGGACCATGCTTTCCAACAAAACATGAATAGTGGCCAACTACCTGAATCTTCTTCAACAACAAGTGGTTCCTGATTTGCAAGACTGGCCGAATTTCAATGAGCTGATCTTTATGCAGGTAGTGATTAGTGTCCAGTAATTTGCTGATAATTTTCTAAGGTCGGTGCACCTCCACACTGGGCTCTTCGTTCGTCGTATCTGAAGTGTTTCTGAACGATGGATGGGCAGAGGTTCTCCGAATTTGCCATGGCCGCCTTACTCACCAGATCTGACGCCGTGTGATTTTTCTTGTGGAGCTGGATCAAAAGCAGAGTCACCGAGAGCCGATCGAAGACGTGGGTGAGCTTATTGGAAGAATTGAGACTGCCTTTGAAGAATTGCCTCAAGAAATGATCAAAAATTGCATCGCAGCATATCCTCTTCGATTGAACCGTTGTATCGCAGTTGGCGGTAGAAGTGTTGAAGAAACATTTGCAAATGTTTAGATTTTTGTTATAAAGTTTGGTATTAAACAAAATCTCCCGTCTTCCTCTATCCGATAAAAAAAAGATCTGGTTGATGTGTTCATGAAATTTGAAAAATAGAGCCACTTAAAAAAGCCAAAAATACTTGCGCCACCCTGTAGTACCCAGTCAGTGATGACCATTCAGAAATGCTCAGGTAGTAACGAGGTAACAGGTAGTAACAAAGTGCGGGGTTGCAACGTATTATAAAGGAAAAAGTATCTGGTGCGGGGGTCGGAAATATCTGCTGTCGGGTTGCGAACAGTTAATCTGCTCTGCGTATCCTGCGGGTTCCACGAGGTGGGATATGGACAATATTTCGTCGGGCTGAAATGTTGTTGGGACAGAAATTTTGTTGTGTACCAATGGTATAATTATAATTATAAATAAAATTATAATTTACCAGTACGAAAACATAAATCTGTTGTGGTATTAATTTTTGTGATTCACCTCTTTTTGTTTAAATTTGACTGTGAAGGGTGCCTATGCCTTGGAGCCTATGCAAGGTAAGTAGCGCCTATAAGTAGTATAGCGCTCGAAATTCTTAACAACACTGACAACACAAAATGCGGTACAGGATTACTTTAGTAGCCACTCACTTTAGGTTAATTCATGCCTACCGAAGTGTCTTATTACACCGCTGAGTATATCTGATTTCTAAAGCTAATCTCTTCCACGATACAGTCTAACTCATACAAATTACCTTTGGACTAGAACAGAAGGTAAATATATTGTATCGCAATATCGCACCGCAGAAATTTTGGTTAAATAAAAAAATATCAGCATCTGCTACAGTCTTGATATAATGAACCCTGGATAATGAACCTCGAGAGTTCGTTTTATCGAGCGGCTATATAGATCATTTTACTTCATTGCTAGCCAATTAAACATAAAAAATTGGTTCGTTATATCGAGAGTTCGTTGTATCGGGGTTCGTTATATCGACAGGCGACTGTATCATATATCGCATCGCAAAATCTCCCAAAATGCGATATTTGGAATTCAAATTTTGAATCTCAATTTGGAGTTGACTGTATTGTGATGGTTGACTGTATTGTTGACCGAGAGTTGACTGTATTGTGATGGTTGACTGTATTGTTGACTGAGAGTTGACTGTATTTGATGGTTGACTGTATTGACTGTGAGTTGACTGTATTGTGATGGTTGACTGTATTGTTGACTGAGAGTTGACTGTGTATGATGGTTGACTGTGACTGAGTTGACTGTTATTGTGATGGTTGACTGTATTGTTGACTAGAGTTGACTGTATTGTGATGGTTGACTGTATTGTTGACTGAGAGTTGACTGTATTGTGATGGTTGACTGTATTGTTGACTAAGAGTTGACTGTATTGTGATGGTTGACTGTATTGTTGACTGAGAGTTGACTGTGTGCTGATGTTGACTGTATTGTTGACCTAAGAGTTGACTGTATTGTGATGGTTGACTGTATTGTTGACTAAGAGTTGACTATTGTGATGGTTGACTGTATTGTTGACTAGAGTTGACTGTATTGTGATGGTTGACTGTATTGTTGACTAGAGTTGACTGTATTGTGATGGTTGACTGTATTGTTGACTAAGAGTTGACTGTATTGTGATGGTTGACTGTTCTGACTGTGAGTTATTGACTGTATTATATGTGATGGATTGACTGTATTGACTAGAGTTACAGCTGTAAAAGTGATTGCCTTGTATTTGACTGAGAGACCATCTGCAGATGGCTAGTCACGATCAGTGTTTTCCATGTTCATGGTTTTTACAGCAGTGGATTTTGATGTGACGTGTGCAAAATTTTTTCACTTGATGTGATTTTGATGTGATGTGTCACAATAATTTGCCTACTTGATGTGACTTTGATGCTAATGTATCACAAAATTTTTCACACTTGATGTGATTTTGATGTGATGTACCACAAAAAAATTTCACTTGGTGTGATTTTGATGTGATGTACACAAAAATTTTCACTTGATGTAAATTTTGATGTGATGTGCCACAAAAAATTTCTTGATGTGATCTTGTGTGATGTATCTACAAAAAAATTCATGAAGTATCTTGATGTGATGTATCACAAAAGTTTTTTCATGATCTAAGACTGTTTTTGATTTTCATGTGTCACACAAATTAAAAGAAGATTTGATGAAAAACGTGATATGATGACTTTATTAATAGTTAACAATACGTGGTCAACAATAAAGGTTAGGTGAAGAAATTATTTAACCGAGATCAGTTGAAGGTTGAGTAGATTGAGCTGAGTCCTGTTCTTTGATGGCCTGCTATGTAACTTGACTAAAGGCCTTTTCTGCTGGTACTGAAGACGGGGAGCTGAGGTACTTCAGGGCAATTCTTGCGATTTCATTCCATTCCTAAATTAAGTTTTGCTTTAACTTTTTGTAGAGGAAGTCACCAAATTAAAAATACACCACCGTTGACAAATACTTCGATCAAGAAATTCAATGGGTCTAAGTTCTCCACAGTTCAACACGTGTTTGAAGCATCGCTTAAGTTCTTCTTGCAGTATGCAGGCGATGTCGAACACAGCAGCAGTTCCATGAGTCTAAAAATGCACGAAAATTACAAAAGTTACTATAAGATCAAAAACTCACTTGTTGCCGATGAGAGTGATTTATTAGTGCAGTCAAAAACCCCTGGCATCGAGAAATTGTGACGAATTGGTCTGCTTGTGCCATTGCCAGAACTTCTTCAAAGGGGATTAAGAGTGGTAGAAGCTCCCCAAAGAAATTCATGTCTTCTTCAGTTGGCGAATCCCACCCGGCTGTGAGCTATTTGAAAAATGTGCATTGTGTTACCCCTCGCCAGTGCCTGAATTAACAAAATTGTTCAACCAATCGCTGTAATCAAAAAAATAGAAAGGGCTTACTTTTATCCAGTAGCCCCAACGAGTCCTTGAAGCGGCTATTAGAACCTTTCCGGTGAGCTCAAAAAGTTCCTGTGTGGCTTGCGGTGAGTGCTGAATGAAGTAATGAGTCAATGAAAGATTTGAAGGCATCGCTTTGGAAAATTCGTTCAGTCCACCAATGAGCGCGGTATGTAGCCTGTGAGCGAAGCATGGGAGCCGTAACGGGATGTCGAGCCTAAAAAGAAAGCCTATTACAAACTCAAACTATAAACAGTTAAACTTCCAATAGTTTATTAATTTATAAAGGAGAAATAAAGAGGCAAAATTGGCAGCACCTGAACTTCTACGTCGCGTACAGCAGCCACCATATTAGAAACTGTCTCACCACCCTTAATTGCTAGGTGTTCACCTCTCATTCAGCTAGTCCCAGGAAATTGCTTCAAGTGCATCATTATGGAATGAAGGGTACCCTATAGGAGATGCTTTTGGAGGAATCTGTCAGATATCCGCAGTTATTGAAACGCGCCGACTATTACAGAAGAATTTTTGCCTTCATTGCGTCGAGGTCCTTATTGAAATGACGATTCAAAATGGACACCAAGCCTCCATGTGGGAAGGGCATCTGAAATGATCTTTAAGAGAAATTTCGGTTAAATTTAATCAACATACCTCGTACTTTGCATCCAGTACTTGCATAGAGCGCATCTCAGAGCTTGTGAAGGCATTGATAGAAAGACAAGGCATCGACAATACTCCGGCAAGGGCTCTCTCGATTTCATGGACCCTGAAAACATGGATGAATTGCCCATCTTGAATAATAATTTAAATGACAAACCTGGAACAATCGGATATATTGAAAACTAGTGATTCTCATTTCCATCCAGCAGCCTTCGTTTCTTCTTTGGGCGAAATCCTGTTAACCTGGGTGATCCCTTCTTGTATACATCCATCAATGCTTTTTGCTTCATTCAACAGTTCTTTTCCTTGTGTTTCCTCAAAATAATTGTAGATCTATCTCATAATCAGCTAGTAAAGTTACTACGAGATGATTGTATATGACCGTAGTCGTTGTGGATTCCTTGCTTAGCAGAGAGGGACAATTCCGACACTTGTAGAAGACACGCTCCTCTCCACCATCTTCACTTACTAGTTGCGAAGGACCAGTAAGGATGGAGCATTTTTACTTCACTGAGGCAGAAATACGTCCTTTCCTTTGTACTTGAATTACTTCAGGAGGTCATTTCTAGATATGATATGAGATATTCGGAATTTACGAACAGCCCCGAAACTGCCTGAGACCGATAGCCACTTGTGCTTGATATGATGTGTCACAAATTTTCACTTGATGTCATTATGATGGCATGCATCACATCAAATCACATCAAATCAAGTGCTCATTTGAGCTCAAATGGAAACACTGGTCACGATAAACCAAACATCAATTTATATGGTTCTAGTGGACTATCTGTTGCCTTTTTGCCTTGGTCCCCCTGTTTATTTTAACAAATTTAAGCACTTTTGTCTTGGTCCCCCTGCTGATTTTAACAAAATTGGATTAACATTTTTGTACCGAAATTTTCTGCATGCCCCAATGCGATGCGCTCGTTTATGCGCGTATAGCACACCGTAAACGTAGAAAGAGACAAATGGATTTACAAACAATGACTGACATCGATGGATTTGGTTGAACATGCTTTGGCTCGCTTTTTACAGATCCACAACAATATATTTGTAAAATATATTTGAAAAAACTGAATCACCTGAATTCCATCGTTTACTTGCGACCGTGTAACAATGCATGTTCACATCACATTTGTGCAATTCATAGTATTCCTTAGCAAGTTGAGGCCAACCAAAGCTTTGAGGACATCATCGTGAGAATAGAGGAAGAGACGGCGCAGGCAAAGCGATCCAAAATCCAGCGATTGCCAAGAGAGACGGGTCAACAATGGAGTGCCTCATATCCGGGAAATGACAAGATCTGAAAAGAGGAAAGTAATAAATAACATATAATTTGAGACCAACGGTATTATTAAAAAGATCTTTAAACGTGTCACAGCAAATTAATGAAGTAAAATGCAAGAACAAGTAAACGAAATTTAAATTTTGGTGACAAAACAAAGAACTTGAAACAAATCTTAAAAGTCATCATGAAATCAACAGGGGGACCAAGGCAAAAAGGCAACAGATAGTCCACTAGAACCAATATAGAATTTATTAGAATTTACTAGAATTTATATTGTCGACACACTTTGGCGTCCGACCTGTTATTGTGACCATCTGTAAGATACGGCTAGTCACGATAAACCAAACATCAATTTATATTGTCGACACACTTTGGCGTCCGACCTGTCATTGTGACCATCTTAAGATACGGCTAGTCACGATAAACCAAACATCAATTTATATTGTCGACACACTTTGGCGTCCGACCTGTTATTGTGACCATCTGTAAGATACGGCTAGTCACGATAAACCAAACATCAATTTATATTGTGACACGCTTTGGCGTCCGACCTGTCATTGTGACCATCTGTAAAGATACGGCTAGTCACGATAAACCAAACATCAATTTATATTGTCGACACTTTGGTCGACCTGTCATGTGACCATCTGGTCTGGCTAGTCACGATAAAACCAAACATCAATTTATATTGTCGACACACTTTGGCGTCGACCTGTTATTGTGACCATCTGTAAGATACGGCTAGTCACGATAAACCAAACATCAATTTATATTGTCGACACACTTTGCGTCCGACCTGTTATTGTGACCAAATCTGAATAAAAACAGTCACGATAAACCAAACATCAATTTATATTGTCGACACACTTTGGCGTCCGACCTGTCATGTGACCATCTATAAAGATAACCTAGTCAAGCACTGATTGTGCTTATTCTTAGTTTCCCGAAATCTGTACTAAAAAAATATAATTGAAAACATTCTGTCTTCAAAATTAGCTATGTATATTAAGAAAGTGTGGAACAATCTTTGGGGCTTGAACCGCTACTACAACAAGCCAAACATTAAGTTGACTGCTGATGTGCTCTTGGATGTGCTCCAATTTCTAAGCTACGGAGAGTGCAAGAAAAATCAAGCTAATGCTAACTCCAAAATAATCAACTCTGAAAAGTGCTAACCCAAATTATGTCAAATGCAAACGACACCAACTCAAAAGAACTACTCCCTTTGAACCACTCCCGGCCCCCACTCAACCGGAACCCCGGCCCCCACTCAACTGAATCCTGGCCCCCACTCAACTGAACCCCGGCCCCCACTCAACTGGAACCCCGGCCCCACTCAACCGAACCCTGGCCCACACTCAACTGAATCCCGGCCCCACTCAACTGAACCCCGGCCTCCACTCAACCGAACCCCGGCCCCCACTCAACCGAACCCCGGCCCACACTCAACTGAACCCCGGCCCCACTCAACCGAACCCCGGCCCCACTCAACCGAACCCCGGCCCCCACTCAACCAGAACCCGGCCCCCACTCAGCCGAACCCCGGCCCACACTCAACTGAACCCCGGCCCCCACTCAACCGAACCCCGGCCCCCACTCAACCGAACCCCGGCCCCCACTCAACTGAACCCTGGCCCCACTCAACCAGAACCCAGCCCCACTCAGCCGAACCCCGGCCCCCACCAACCGGAACCCCGGCCCCCACTCAACCGAACCCCGGCCCCCACTCAACCGAACCCCGGCCCCACTCAACCGAACCTGGCCCCACTCAACCGAACCCCGGCCCCCACTCAACTGAACCCCGGCCCCACTCAGCTGAACCCCGGCCCCCACTCAACCGAACCCCGGCCCCCACTCAACCGGAACCCCCGGGCCCCACTCAACCGGAACCCCGGCCCCCACTCAACCGAACCCCGGCCCCACTCAACTGAACCCTGGCCCCACTCAACCGAACCCCGGCCCCACTCAGCCGAACCCCGGCCCCACTCAGCCAGAACCCCGGCCCCCACTCAAGCTGAACCCCGGCCCCACTCAAGCTGAACCCCGGCCCCCACTCAACCGAACCCCGGCCCCACTCAACCGAACCCTGGCCCCCACTCAACCGAACCCCGGCCCCACTCAACTGAACCCCGGCCCCCACTCAACCGAACCCCGGCCCCCACTCAACCGAACCCCGGCCCCCACTCAACCGAACCCGGCCCCCACTCAACTGAACCCCGGCCCCCACTCAACTGAACCCCGGCCCCCACTCAACCGAACCCCGGCCCCCACTCAACCGGACCCCGGCCTCCACTCAACCGAACCCCGGCCCCCACTCAACCGAACCCCGGCCCCCACTCAACCGAACCCGGCCCCCACTCAACTGAACCCCGGCCCCCACTCAACCGAACCCCGGCCCCCACTCAACCGAACCCGGCCCCCACTCAACCGAACCCGGCCCCCACTCAACCGAACCCCGGCCCCACTCAACTGAACCCCGGCCCCACTCAACTGAACCCCGGCCCCACTCAACTGAACCCCGGCCCCCACTCAACTGAACAACCCCAACCCCCACTTCGGCTTAGCCGCTAAAATGTTATTACATTATATAATTTTATTTGTTTTAGCAGGTCGAAAGGTATATGCGCTGCATTTACACACCGGAAGATTTCGAGAAAGTTGTGACCACTGGCAAGGTGTCATTTTTCTTTGATTTTGAATGGTCTAATTTCTACATTTAGGCTGTCATCATTTTAAAAGTCTATCGTGGATCCATAGAAAAGATGAGTAGTCAATGTGCTAAAGCCTATTTGAGCGCCATTGAATTACTGCAATGGGAACATGAGATTTCTACTCAATGGTCTGTGCCAATTCGATTTGTTTTGGGTGAATTTACAAAAATGTCCCTTTATTTTATTTTTAAAATCACTATTTAGACTTCTCTGACAAAAATAGAAACAATATGACCTATCATTACTACTATCAGAACAGAGAACTAACTCAGGTAACCTAATATACCTGTGCCCACGGAAAAAAACTCGCCAAAGGCAAAAGTCGCCAACGCAGAACTTGCTTTTTTAATCTTTTTAGCAATTTTCAATTTTCTTTCCCTATGGCTAGTTTTGCCGTCGGCGAGTTTAACCCCATTGATTTAATGAGGCAACTAAGTTTTTATAGGCGCTGCCACAATGGAGGTGTGAAGTGCGAAGTGTGAAGTTCAAAGTCAGAGAAATTTTGTTAAAGGTTTTTTATGACTGAGATTTATGTTTTATCGTGTAAAGCACCCAAAGAAGAAACTGAAAGCTTTGACCCCATATTTTCGAGCCGAAATTAGCTAGCTCTGGCTAGTCGAAGAGTTCGCACTTCGACTTCACATCTCCATTGTGTCCACCCCAAAAAATGCTTTTGCTTGGATACACTTTAATAGACTGTTCCATATCCACTCTTCATGATAAATTTTCTGAAATGAAGCAGCTATTAGTGGCATCCATAAATCGACGGGAAGCCTTTAGGGGTGCAGTGGGCTTAGGGGCTTGGAGTTGGCTTGCATTCACTTACCTTAGACATGATTTCGAAAAAGACTCATTATCGAAAATGCATATAGAAGCTCGGATTTATTCTCAGCGCAGTCGATTTGCTTTTGAAACTGCTTTTAAAATATTTAAGTCACTGTCAAATTTCAAATTCCGCTCAAGACAAAAATGATTTAGAATTTTAAAAAATACGAATTTAAATAATTTATTTCATGAGCGGAATTTGAAATTGGACAGTGAATGTGAGAATCAAAGGGCAGTTCGTTTTCTGACTTGGGGGACCAAGGTAAACCACCTTATATAAGGGTATTCTACCCCGTTTTGGTCACTGGAGCTAGGCAAAAAAAAGCGTCTATATGCATTTCAACCAATATATGCATTTTGGGTATTCTATATGGGTATTCTATACTAGCGCCGAAAATGCAAATAAAATAAATCTCCGCAACATATGTGCACTTGTTAGCCTTCATCGATCACCAGGCCATATGTTCAAATCGGTGCGATAAATAGACCGATTTTTCGGCCTTATCCATCAATGAGGGGGTTGCTTTTGCCTTTGTCCCCGCTGTTGTTTTTGTGGATTTTTATTCTTATGCAAGGGTTGGCCAGCATATGTCAGGTGTTGCGTCTTCGACGCAAGTGATGTCTTCAAAATTCTTCACTTTTCCAGCCTGGGGTTTGGTGGCCTGTTGGTTAAGGCAATTCCTGCGGATCCAAAGTGGGATCAAATATCCCTCCATTCCCGTTTTCCAATTCACGAGCTGGTGGCCGTGGCCGCTCGCGACACAGGACGGATTTTAATATGACTCTCGAACTATAAAAAGCATGGAAAAATTGCTTGAGTCTGTCCTAACGCACTAATTAAAGCAAAAAACTCTCCCATTGTAGAAAAAGGCCTTTTCGAAAAAGGGCTTTTTACTCTAAATAAGGTTCAAGGGTTAGCCAACCTTTGTTAAAATATACTTAAATCTTTCTAGTAGTTCAAAAAACATGTTTGAGTCCGTCCTAATGTACTCTGGCCAAGCCTTGCCTGAGGCTAAGCTTAAAAAGCAACAAAAAAGGCGAATCCCCCCATTGAGGGATAGGGCCGATTTCTCTAACAAAAGTTTGATCTAAGCAATAGTTTTATGCATTTGGGGGGCACTGCTTGCAATAGTAAAATTGCTGTTTCAGGTTGTTGTAATTGCTGAAGTGGATGGTATCTTGACTCCTTATTCATTTAGACGAGAGCTTGTGCTTAAGATAATAGATTTTGCATTATACTTGTCGAAACGGAAAAAAATAGAGCAATAATTAAGTGAGCGTTGAATATAAATTATTACTGTCCAATTGAAGTAAAAACCTTTTTTTTTCATTTATTGACACTGCAACAAAAGATTGGTCAAAGTCCGACTGGCGGAACGCCAAGGCCGGTTGAAATTTAATTGAATCGAAATTTGATTAAAACCCTCCAGGTGGTTAGAGTAGTCTTTACGTGGATTAGTTATGACTCAACAATGGCAAATGGTTGATTATCGCAGGCAATGTGATGAATAACTATCTGATGCAGAGTTGACAGCGTTCCTAAAACAATTATTGGATCATAATGATTACCGCTGTAATTAATCCAGAAAAGAGAACTACCTTTTGATTTGAAATGAATTTCCATCGTCTTCTCCATTGCCTCCTTCTCAGATGAATTTTTCTCCTCCAAATCTTTCAACTTCTTGGCGTATTCCGGATGCGAAGAAAGGTGGTGTTACAGATTTGTTGTTCCACAATTCTTCGTCTTGATGATCTTCGCTTCCGGCTCCTTTGGGCAAGCATTGCATCGAGATTCAGTAGGTGACAATCTGGTGAAGAGCGAGCCCTCCCCCTCCATCTAGTTGGATAGTCCAGATTGGGTTCATTCTGAAATTCATTCACGAAATTCAAATTGAGATTCAAAATTTGAATTCCAAATATCGCATTTTTGGGAGATTTTGCGATGCGATATGCGATACAGTCGCCTGTCGATATAACGAACCCCGATACAACAAACTCTCGATATAACGAACCTCTTGGGCCGGTCCCCAGGGGTTCATTATATCAAGAGGCGACTGTATTTTGAAAAGGATGCGATGCGATATTTTTTTTTTACCCTTTTAACCAAAAATTTCTGCGGTGCGATATTGCGATACAATATATCGCATCGCTTCTGTCTCTAGTCCCAAGGTAACCTTGTATCGGAGTTAGACTGTATCGTGGAAGAGAGCCTAGGCTTTAGAAATCTGATAGTACCTTGTAGCGGTGTAATAAGACACTTTGGGTAGGCATGAATCATTAACCACAAGCAAGTGGCTACTAAAGTAATCTTGTACCGCATTTTGTGTGTTGTCAGTGTTGTTAAGAAATTTCGAGCGCCTATACTTACTTATAGGCGCTTACTTACCTTTTTGGCATATGCTCCAACCTGTTTCAATAATTGAGTTAGCACAGAAGGCGAAGCCTAGTTGAAATCGTACAGACTCACCCTCTTCACAGTCAAATTTAAACAAAAAGAGGTGAATCACAAAAAATTAATACCACAACAGCTTTAATGTTTTCGTACTGGTAAATTATAATTTTATTTATAATTATAATTATACCATTGGTACACAACAAAATTTCTGTCCCAACAACATTTCAGCCCGACGAAATATTGTCCATATCCCACCTCGTGGAACCCGCAGGATACGCAGAGCAGATTAACTGTTCGCAACCCGACAGCAGATATTTCCGACCCCCGCACCAGATACTTTTTCCTTTATAATACGTTGCAACCCCGCACTTTGTTAAATGCACAACCCTTCACCCAACAAAGTAAAGCGAAAAATAAAGATTACTGAGAGTCTAAGTTGTGATGAAGCTTCATAAAAGTTCGATGTACAGCTGGGTCCGGCATCTTAAGTGACCCCTGCGTTGTAAAAGCTTCAGTCATGATTGAGCACCGAGTTAAAAACCAATTAGTAGCTTGCAAAATATCTGATGTGAGCTGAGATATGGGTGCTGCAAGTCAAGGGGTTTCTTATTAGAATAAATGATACACAACGCTGGGTGAGCATAACAATGTAACCGAAAGTAAACTTTTTATTTTAGAACACTACAACAGTCACATACTACTGTCATACTATAGATTTTGTCAAAATACGAGTCAACGAGCATTTGGCTAGACTGGAGCAACAGAAGGAGAGATGACGACCATGGTTAAAACTTCTTGGAGGACAGAGTCGAAGCTTTCTTCACGATTCCTCTTCACGATTTTCCTCCACCGGGTCGTAATCAGCCTACAAATAAGGCTTGGTTAACAAGTAAGCGACTTTGACAAAAAAACAGACCATAGTCGGATTTTGTTGGTTACCAGCGTAACCACCAATTACGTATTCAGCCGAATTCTCACCAAAGAAGTAGTTCTAAAATTTGGCTTATTGTAAAATCGAACTTTCCAATTTCTTTGTAGACAGTTAATTTAAAAAGTTGGCAACTCGTGAAATCGGAACTCAAAAAAGTACTAATATACCTCGATTCGAGAATGCAAAGAAATGGATACAAAAGTATCCAGAGCTACTGTTACTGCGGCTTCCACTATTCCTTCACTGTCAATCACACGCAGTAGTTGAAGAGTGATCAACTTCTTGAAAATATGAGTCAAAAACGAGAGAGCAGCATGCACACCGACGAGAAGTCCTAAAGTATTTGTGTAAACCAAAGAGGTTTTCCATGATACAGTTGCTTACTCTTCTTACTTATCATTCTTGATGTCTGTGCGAAACGAAAACTAAACACACACAAAAATTAGCAGATGAAATTAGGCAGGAAATGACCACAACGGATTTTTCGCAGCCAATAGACAGCAATGGCATAGGGGCATTTAGGCAGTGAATGGACAAATGTCCATTTACTACCTAAACTTACTACCATTTACTACGCACCCTTTTTTTGGCAATTCTTCGTATTTTTTAATTTAGAATCACTAGCAATGAGGAGCAAGTTGGGTATTTGGCCGCGAAGCGGCCAAATGAACTGCAAAACATGAAAGTTTAAGCAGTAAAAAAGTTTAGGCGGTAAATGGACAAGTAAAGTAAATGGACAAGGCCGTAAACTGCCTAAACGCCTGCGCACCGACGGCAATACACTTTCGACATTTCTAATCTCTGCAAATTTTTGCGGTTTTTTTAAAAAACCTTTTTTCAACAAAAAATTTTCAAGTTTTGGCATGGAAACTTTCCGAGAAATTATTTCAGTGGTAAGTAAAAATGCCAAGACAAAAATGCCAAGAGCTAAAGACATCACCTTTGAAATATGAAGGGACACGGTGGCAACCAAGGGACTTGGTGAAGTATATGGAGTCATAGTGGCCTTGGCAAGCTCAGCCTCCAGCTGGTAGTACTTAGGTAATACAGGGTGGCGCAAGTATTTTTGGCTTTTTTAAGTGGCTGTATTTTTCAAATTTCATGAACACATCAACCAGATCTTTTTTTATCGGATAGAGGAAGACGGGAGATTTTGTTTAATACCAAACTTGTGATGTTAGTCTATCAAATTTCAAATTTTTTTTACAATCTTGTTTTTTGTGATGAAGCACACTTTCAATTGAATGGAGGCGTCAACAGGCACAACTTTCGCTACTGGGATGACAACAATCCGCATTGGTTTGAACAAGTTCCGCTCCACTCGCCACGTGTTACTGTCTTTGCTCTGATTGGCCGCCAAGGAATCGTTGGACCATGCTTTTCCAACAAAACATGAATAGTGCCAACTACCTGAATCTTCTTCAACAACAAGTGGTTCCTGATTTGCAAGACTGGCCGAATTTCAATGAGCTGATCTTTATGCAGGTAGTGATTAGTGTCCAGTAATTTGCTGATAATTTTCTAAGGTCGGTGCACCTCCACACTGGGCTCTTCGTGTTCGTGCGTACCTATCTGAAGTGTTTCCTGAACGATGGATGGGCAGAGGTTCTCCGAATTTGCCATGGCCGCCTTACTCACCAGATCTGACGCCGTGTGATTTTTTCTTGTGGAGCTGGATCAAAAGCAGAGTCCACCGAGAGCCGATCGAAGACGTGGGTGAGCTTATTGGAAGAATTGAGACTGCCTTTGAAGAATTGCCTCAAGAAATGATCAAAAATTGCATCGCAGCATATCCTCTTCGATTGAACCGTTGTATCGCAGTTGGCGGTAGAAGTGTTGAAGAAACATTTGCAAATGTTTAGATTTTTGTTATAAAGTTTGGTATTAAACAAAATCTCCCGTCTTCCTCTATCCGATAAAAAAAAGATCTGGTTGATGTGTTCATGAAATTTGAAAAATAGAGCCACTTAAAAAAGCCAAAAATACTTGCGCCACCCTGTAGTACCCAGTCAGTGATGACCATTCAGAAATGCTCAGGTAGTAACGAGGTAACAGGTAGTAACAAAGTGCGGGGTTGCAACGTATTATAAAGGAAAAAGTATCTGGTGCGGGGGTCGGAAATATCTGCTGTCGGGTTGCGAACAGTTAATCTGCTCTGCGTATCCTGCGGGTTCCACGAGGTGGGATATGGACAATATTTCGTCGGGCTGAAATGTTGTTGGGACAGAAATTTTGTTGTGTACCAATGGTATAATTATAATTATAAATAAGAATTATAATTTACCAGTACGAAAACATTAAATCTGTTGTGGTATTAATTTTTTTTGTGATTCACCTCTTTTTTGTTTAAATTTGACTGTGAAGAGGGTGCCTATGCCTTGGAGCCTATGCCAAAAAGGTAAGTAAGCGCCTATAAGTAAGTATAGGCGCTCGAAATTTCTTAACAATCGCACCGCAGAAATTTTTGGTTAAAAGGGTAAAAAAATATCGCATCGCATCCTTTTCAAAATACAGTCGCCTCTTGATATAATGAACCCCTGGATAATGAACCTCGAGAGTTCGTTTTATCGAGCGGCTATTATAGTCATTTTACTTCATTGCTAGCCAATTAAACATAAAAAATTGGTTCGTTATATCGAGAGTTCGTTGTATCGGGGTTCGTTATATCGACAGGCGACTGTATCGCATATCGCATCGCAAAATCTCCCAAAAATGCGATATTTGGAATTCAAATTTTGAATCTCAATTTGAGTTGACTGTATTTGGATGGTTGACTGTATTGTTGACTGAGAGTTGACTGTATTGTGATGGTTGACTGTATTGTTGACTGAGAGTTGACTGTATTGTGATGGTTGACTGTATTGTTGACTAGAGTTGACTGTATTGTGATGGTTGACTGTATTGTTGACTAAGAGTTGACTGTATTGTGATGGTTGACTGTATTGTTGACTGAGAGTTGACTGTATTGTGATGGTTGACTGTATTGTTGACTAAGAGTTGACTGTATTGTGATGGTTGACTGTATTGTTGACTGTGAGTTGACTGTATTGTGATGGTTGACTGTATTGTTGATTGAGAGCTGACTGTATTGTGATGGTTGACTGTATTGTTGACTAAGAGTTGACTGTATTGTGATGGTTGACTGTATTGTTGACTAAGAGTTGACTGTATTGTGATGGTTGACTGTATTGTGAATTGAGAGTTGACTGTATTGTGATGGTTGACTGTATTGTTGACTAAGAGTTGACTGTATTGTGATGGTTGACTGTATTGTTGACTAAAGAGTTGACTGTATTGTGATGGTTGACTGTATTGTTGACTGAGAGTTGACTGTATTGTAGCGTTTGGTGTTGGTGTGGAGTGTGGTAGCTACAAAAATACTGTTTTATTCGATAAAAATATGGAGATTTTGCTCAACCAAAGCTTTGAGGACATCATCGTGAGAATAGAGGAAGAGACGGCGCAGGCAAAGCGATCCAAATCCAGCGATTGCACAAGAAGAGACGGGTCAACAATGGGTGCCTCATATCCGGAAATGACAAGATCTGAAAAAGGAAAGTAATAAATAACATATAATTTGAGACCAACGGTATTATTAAAAGATCTTTAAACACGTGTCACAGCAAATTAATGAAGTAAAATGCAAGAACAAGTAAACGAAATTTAAATTTGGTGACAAAACAAAAAGAACTTGAAACAAATCTTAAAGTCATCATGAAATCAACAGGGGACCAAGGCAAAAGGCAACAGATAGTCCACTAGAACCAATATAGAATTTATTAGGGTACTAAATTTATATGTCACGACACTTTGGCGTCCGACTGTCGTGTATTAATCTGTAGATGGCTAGTCACGATAAACCAAACATCAATTTATATTGTCGACACACTTTGGCGTCCGACCTGTCATTGTGACCATCTGGCAGATACGGCTAGTCACGATAAACCAAACATCAATTTATATTGTCGACACACTTTGGCGTCCGACCTGTCATTGTGACCATCTGTAAGATACGGCTAGTCACGATAAACCAAACATCAATTTATATTGTCGACACACTTTGGCGTCCGACCTGTCATTGTGACCATCTGTAGATACGGCTAGTCACGATAAACCAAACATCAATTTATATTGTCGACACACTTTGGCGTCCGACCTGTCATTGTGACCATCTGTAAGATACGGCTAGTCACGATAAACCAAACATCAATTTATATTGTCGACACACTTTGGCGTCCGACCTGTCATTGTGACCATCTGTAAGATACGGCTAGTCACGATAAACCAAACATCAATTTATATTGTCGACACACTTTGGCGTCCGACCTGTCATTGTGACCATCTATAAGATACGGCTAGTCAAGCACTGATTGTGCTTATTCTTAGTTTCCCGAAATCTGTACTAAAAAAATATAATTGAAAACATTCTGTCTTCAAAATTAGCTATGTATATTAAGAAAGTGTGGAACAATCTTTGGGGCTTGAACCGCTACTACAACAAGCCAAACATTAAGTTGACTGCTGATGTGCTCTTGGATGTGCTCCAATTTCTAAGCTACGGAGAGTGCAAGAAAAATCAAGTTGTCTCCAAGGTTTTCTCACGCGTAGTTCTGGAAAGAATGCGACAACGAAAACTCAAACTTCTGGTTAGTCGTGTGTCTGGCAGCGCAATTTTACTACAGTTAAACTTCTATTTAACGACCCTCTTTTAAGAAAGGGCGCCCTTAAAGAGAAGTTTCTGGGTGTGTATGGCGAAATTGTGGTATTTTAAAAAAACGATCGGTAAAATCGAAATCCTTGCAATATTTCGGATTAGGCTGACGAATCAGAACTTATCAAGAATTTCGTAAATTGAGGAAAAAAATGTTGGACAAACTTTGAGAGGGGGAATTGACGTTAATCAGAAGTTTAACTGTATAGAAAATTTGCAACTCGAAAATAATGCAATTCCAAAATATTACACTTCCAAAAAAATAATTCCAAAAGTTGCCTATTCCAGGCTAATGCTAACTCCAAAATAACCAACTCTGAAAAGTGCCAACTCCAAATTATGTCAAATGCAAACAACACCAACTGCAAAAGAACTACTCTCTTTTGAACCACTCCCGGCCCCCACTCAACCGAACCCCGGCCCCACCAACTGAACCCCGGCCCCCACTCAACCGAACCCTGGCCCCCACTCAACTGAACCCCGGCCCCCACTCAACTGAACCCCGGCCCCCACTCAACCGAACCCCGGCCCACACTCAACTGAATCCCGGCCCCCACTAACCGAACCCCTGGCCCCCACTCACCGAACCCCGGCCCTCACTCAACCGAACCCCGGCCCCACTCAATTGGAACCTCCTGGCCCCCACCAACCGAACCCTGCCCCACTCAACCGAACCCCGGCCCCCACTCAACCGAACCCCGGCTCCCACTCAACCGAACCCCGGCCCCCACTCAACTGAACCCCGGCTCCCACCAACCGAACCCCGGCCCCACTCAACCGAACCCCGGCCCCCCATTCAACTGAACCTCTGGCCCCCACTCAACCGAACCCCCGGCCCCCACTCAACTGAACCCCGGCCCCCCACTCAACCGAACCCCGGCCCCACTCAACCGAACTTCGGCCCCCACTCTCCAACCGAACCCCGGCCCCCATTCAACCGGAACCCCGGCCCCACTCAACTGAACCCGGTTTCACTCAACCAACCCCGCCCCATTCAACTGAACCCCGCCCCCACTCAACCGAACCCGGCCCTCACTCAACCGAACCCCGGCCCCCATTCAACTGGAACCCCGGCCCCCACTCAACTGGGAACCCCGGCCCCCACTCAACCGGAACCCCGGCCCCCACTCAACTGAACCCTGGCCCCCACTCAACCTGAAACCCGGGCCCCACTCAACCGAACCCCGGCCCCACTCAACCGAACCCCGGCCCCCACCAACCGAACCCCGGCCCCCACTAACCGAACCCCGGCCCCCACTCAACCGGAACCCCCGGCCCCCACTCAACCGAACCGGCCCCACTCAACCGAACCCCGGCCCCCACTCTTCAACCGAACCCCGGCCCCCACTCAACTGAACCCCGGCCCCCACTCAACCGAACCCTTCGGCCCCCACTCAACCGAACCCCCTGGCCCCCACTCAACCGAACCCCGGCCCCCACTCAACCGAACCCCGGCCCCCACTCAACCGGAACCCCGGCCCCCACTCAACCGGAACCCCGGCCCCCACTCAACCGAACCCCGGCCCCCACTCAACCGAACCCCGGCCCCACTCAACTGAACCCCGGCCCCCACTAACTGAACCCCGGCCCCCACTCAACCGAACCCGGCCCCCACTCAACTGAACCCCGGCCCCCACTCAACTGAACCCCGGCCCCCACTCAACCGGAACCCGGCCCCCACTCAACTGAACCCCGGCCCCACTCAACTGAACCCTGGCCCCCACTCAACCGGAACCCGGCCCCACTCAACCGGAACCCCGGCCCCACTCAACCGAACCCCGGCCCCCACTCAACTGGAACCCCGGCCCCCACTCAACCGAACCCTGGCCCCCACTCAACCGAACCCCGGCCCCCACTCAACCGAACCCCGGCTCCCACTAACCGAACCCCGGCCCCACTCAACCGAACCCTGGCCCCACTCAACCGAACCCCGGCCCCCACTCAACCGAACCCCGGCCCCCACTCAACCGAACCCCGGCCCCACTCAACCGAACCCCGGCCCCCACTCAACCGAACCCCGGCCCCACTCAACTGAACCCCGGCCCCCACTCAACCGAACCCCGGCCCACACTCAACTGAACCCGGCCCCACTCAACTGAAGCCCCACTCAACCGAACCCCGGCCCCCACTCAACCGAACCCCGGCCCCCACTCACCTACCGAACCCCGGCCCCACTCAACTGAACCCCGGCCCCCACTCAACCGAACCCGGCCCCACTCAACCGAACCCCGGCCCCCACTCAACCGGAACCCCGGCCCCACTCAACCGAACCCTGGCCCCCACTCAACCGAACCCCGGCCCCCACTCAACCGGAACCCCGGCCCCACTCAACCGGGAACCCCGGCCCCACTCAACCGAACCCCTGGCCCCCACTCAACCGGAACCCCGGCCCCCACTCAACCGAACCCCGGCCCCACTCAACCGAACCCCGGCCCCCACTCAACCGAACCCCGGCCCCCACTCAACTGGAACCCCGGCCCCACTCAACCGAACCCCGGCCCACACTCAACTGAATCCCGGCCCCACTCAACCGAACCCCGGCCCCCACTCAACCGAACCCCGGCCCCACTCAACCGAACCCCGGCCCCCACTCAACCGAACCCCGGCCCCACTCAACCGAACCCCGGCCCCACTCAACCGAACCCCGGCCCCCACTCAACCGAACCCCGGCCCCCACTCAACCGAACCCCGGCCCCCACCTCAACCGAACCCGGCCCCCACTCAGGCGAACCCCGGCCCCCAGGCAACTGAACCCCGGCTGACTCAACCAGATTTGCTGCCCACACTCAACTTGACCCCGGCCCCACTCGTCACCGAACCCTCGCCCACACTCAACTGAATCAGGCTGGCACTCAAGAACCCCGGAGGTGACTCAACCGAACCCCGGCCCCCAATCAACGAACCCCGAGCCCGAACTGAACCGGGAACCCCGGCCCCCACTCAACTACGAACCTGGGCCCGACTCAACCGAACCCCGGCCCCCATCTGGACGAACCCCGGCCCCCACTCAACTGGCTACCCCGGCCCCCACTCAACTGAACCCCGGCCCCACTTCGGCTTAGCCAAAATGTTATTACATTATATAATTTTATTTGTTTTAGCAGGTCGAAAGGTATATGCGCTGCATTTACACACCGGAAGATTTCGAGAAAGTTGTGACCACTGGCAAGGTGTCATTTTTCTTTGATTTTGAATGGTCTAATTTCTACATTTAGGCTGTCATCATTTTAAAAAGTCTATCGTGGATCCATAGAAAAGATGAGTAGTCAATGTGCTAAAGCCTATTTGAGCGCCATTGAATTACTGCAATGGGAACATGAGATTTCTACTCAATGGTCTGTGCCAATTCGATTTGTTTTGGGTGAATTTACAAAAATGTCCCTTTATTTTATTTTTAAAATCACTATTTAGACTTCTCTGACAAAAATAGAAACAATATGACCTATCATTACTACTATCAGAACAGAGAACTAACTCAGGTAACCTAATATACCTGTGCCCACGGAAAAAAACTCGCCAAAGGCAAAAGTCGCCAACGCAGAACTTGCTTTTTTAATCTTTTTAGCAATTTTCAATTTTCTTTCCCTATGGCTAGTTTTGCCGTCGGCGAGTTTAACCCCATTGATTTAATGAGGCAACTAAGTTTTTATAGGCGCTGCCACAATGGAGGTGTGAAGTGCGAAGTGTGAAGTTCAAAGTCAGAGAAATTTTGTTAAAGGTTTTTTTATGACTGAGATTTATGTTTTATCGTGTAAAGCACCCAAAAAGAAGAAACTGAAAGCTTTGACCCCATATTTTCGAGCCGAAATTAGCTAGCTCTGGCTAGTCGAAGAGTTCGCACTTCGACTTCACATCTCCATTGTGTCCACCCCATAAAAAAATGCTTTTGCTTGGATACACTTTAATAGACTGTTCCATATCCACTCTTCATGATAAATTTTCTGAAATGAAGCAGCTATTAGTGGCATCCATAAATCGACGGGAAGCCTTTAGGGGTGCAGTGGGCTTAGGGGCTTGGAGTTGGCTTGCATTCACTTACCTTAGACATGATTTCGAAAAAGACTCATTATCGAAAATGCATATAGAAGCTCGGATTTATTCTCAGCGCAGTCGATTTGCTTTTGAAACTGCTTTTAAAATATTTAAGTCACTGTCAAATTTCAAATTCCGCTCAAGACAAAAATGATTTAGAATTTTAAAAAAATACGAATTTAAATAATTTATTTCATGAGCGGAATTTGAAATTGGACAGTGAATGTGAGAATCAAAGGGCAGTTCGTTTTCTGACTTGGGGGACCAAGGTAAACCACCTTATATAAGGGTATTCTACCCCGTTTTGGTCACTGGAGCTAGGCAAAAAAAAAGCGTCTATATGCATTTCAACCAATATATGCATTTTGGGTATTCTATATGGGTATTCTATACTAGCGCCGAAAATGCAAATAAAATAAATCTCCGCAACATATGTGCACTTGTTAGCCTTCATCGATCACCAGGCCATATGTTCAAATCGGTGCGATAAATAGACCGATTTTTCGGCCTTATCCATCAATGAGGGGGGTTTGCTTTTTGCCTTTGTCCCCGCTGTTGTTTTTTGTGGATTTTTATTCTTATGCAAGGGTTGGCCAGCATATGTCAGGTGTTGCGTCTTCGACGCAAGTGATGTCTTCAAAATTCTTCACTTTTCCAGCCTGGGGTTTGGTGGCCTGTTGGTTAAGGCAATTCCCTGCGGATCCAAAGGGAGTGGGATCAAATATCCCCTCCATTCCCGTTTTTCCAATTCACGAGCTGGTGGCCGTGGCCGCTCGCGACACAGGACGGATTTTAATATGACTCTCGAACTATAAAAAGCATGGAAAAATTGCTTGAGTCTGTCCTAACGCACTAATTAAAGCAAAAAACTCTCCCATTGTAGAAAAAGGCCTTTTCGAAAAAGGGCTTTTTACTCTAAATAAGGTTCAAGGGTTAGCCAACCTTTGTTAAAATATACTTAAATCTTTCTAGTAGTTCAAAAAACATGTTTGAGTCCGTCCTAATGTACTCTGGCCAAGCCTTGCCTGAGGCTAAGCTTAAAAAGCAACAAAAAAGGCGAATCCCCCCATTGAGGGATAGGGCCGATTTCTCTAACAAAAGTTTGATCTAAGCAATAGTTTTATGCATTTGGGGGGCACTGCTTGCAATAGTAAAATTGCTGTTTCAGGTTGTTGTAATTGCTGAAGTGGATGGTATCTTGACTCCTTATTCATTTAGACGAGCTTGTGCTTAAGATAATAGATTTTGCATTATACTTGTCGAAACGGAAAAAAATAGAGCAATAATTAAGTGAGCGTTGAATATAAATTATTACTGTCCAATTGAAGTAAAAACCTTTTTTTCATTTATTGACACTGCAACAAAAGATTGGTCAAAGTCCGACTGGCGGAACGCCAAGGCCGGTTGAAATTTAATTGAATCGAAATTTGATTAAAACCCTCCAGGTGGTTAGAGTAGTCTTTACGTGGATTAGTTATGACTCAACAATGGCAAATGGTTGATTATCGCAGGCAATGTGATGAATAACTATCTGATGCAGAGTTGACAGCGTTCCTAAAACAATTATTGGATCATAATGATTACCGCTGTAATTAATCCAGAAAAGAGAACTACCTTTTGATTTGAAATGAATTTCCATCGTCTTCTCCATTGCCTCCTTCTCAGATGAATTTTTCTCCTCCAAATCTTTCAACTTCTTGGCGTATTCCGGATGCGAAGAAAGGTGGTGTTACAGATTTGTTGTTCCACAATTCTTCGTCTTGATGATCTTCGCTTCCGGCTCCTTTGGGCAAGCATTGCATCGAGATTCAGTAGGTGACAATCTGGTGAAGAGCGAGCCCTCCCCTCCATCTAGTTGGATAGTCCAGATTGGGTTCATTCTGAAATTCATTCACGAAATTCAAATTGAGATTCAAAATTTGAATTCCAAATATCGCATTTTTGGGAGATTTTGCGATGCGATATGCGATACAGTCGCCTGTCGATATAACGAACCCCGATACAACAAACTCTCGATATAACGAACCTCTTGGGCCGGTCCCCAGGGGTTCATTATATCAAGAGGCGACTGTATTTTGAAAAGGATGCGATGCGATATTTTTTTTACCCTTTTAACCAAAAATTTCTGCGGTGCGATATTGCGATACAATATATCGCATCGCTTCTGTCTCTAGTCCCAAGGTAACCTTGTATCGGAGTTAGACTGTATCGTGGAAGAGAGCCTAGGCTTTAGAAATCTGATAGTACCTTGTAGCGGTGTAATAAGACACTTTGGGTAGGCATGAATCATTAACCACAAGCGAGTGGCTACTAAAGTAATCTTGTACCGCATTTTGTGTGTTGTCAGTGTTGTTAAGAAATTTCGAGCGCCTATACTTACTTATAGGCGCTTACTTACCTTTTTGGCATATGCTCCAACCTGTTTCAATAATTGGAGTTAGCACAGAAGGCGAAGCCTAGTTGAAATCGTACAGACTCACCCTCTTCACAGTCAAATTTAAACAAAAAAGAGGTGAATCACAAAAAAAAATTAATACCACAACAGCTTTAATGTTTTCGTACTGGTAAATTATAATTCTTATTTATAATTATAATTATACCATTGGTACACAACAAAATTTCTGTCCCAACAACATTTCAGCCCGACGAAATATTGTCCATATCCCACCTCGTGGAACCCGCAGGATACGCAGAGCAGATTAACTGTTCGCAACCCGACAGCAGATATTTCCGACCCCCGCACCAGATACTTTTTCCTTTATAATACGTTGCAACCCCGCACTTTGTTAAATGCACAACCCTTCACCCAACAAAGTAAAGCGAAAAATAAAGATTACTGAGAGTCTAAGTTGTGATGAAGCTTCATAAAAGTTCGATGTACAGCTGGGTCCGGCATCTTAAGTGACCCCTGCGTTGTAAAAGCTTCAGTCATGATTGAGCACCGAGTTAAAAAACCAATTAGTAGCTTGCAAAATATCTGATGTGAGCTGAGATATGGGTGCTGCAAGTCAAGGGGTTTCTTATTAGAATAAATGATACACGACGCTGGGTGAGCATAACAATGTAACCGAAAGTAAACTTTTTATTTTAGAACACTACAACAGTCACATACTACTGTCATACTATAGATTTTGTCAAAATACGAGTCAACGAGCATTTGGCTAGACTGGAGCAACAGAAGGAGAGATGACGACCATGGTTAAAACTTCTTGGAGGACAGAGTCGAAGCTTTCTTCACGATTCCTCTTCACGATTTTCCTCCACCGGGTCGTAATCAGCCTACAAATAAGGCTTGGTTAACAAGTAAGCGACTTTGACAAAAAAACAGACCATAGTCGGATTTTGTTGGTTACCAGCGTCTAATAAAGCATCTAATAAAGCATTAACTACACGTTTATGAAAATCATAGGAATATACCCGAATCTGGAAGATCTACCCACTCGTCATCATCCGAATCAGGCTCTTCTTCATACATTTGGGGAGCTCCATATTCCGGCAAAACCTCCGAGCCAGGAATAAAGTTGAGAGAATTGATCGCACCATATTCCAATTTTCTTTTCTGCTCGGAGAAAGCCCCAGCATCTTTAACCTGATTTGGTCGACCACGGTCCTTTTGATGCAAAAGACGAGGATTGACAGACCGGAAGAGGGTGATCAATGCGCGGGCAGCCATGGAGACATTCTTGTTCTTGAAGGTCTTATACTAAAACAAGCCTTTGAATCAAATTTCAACACAGAAAAAGTAGAGAAAGGTAACCTCAGCCAAGTCTCTCAGCAATTCTTCAGTAGCTGCAGCTGGACAGGTGGAAAATATTTCACGAATAGTGTTTAGACCAACAGTCATTGACCAACAGTCATAGAGCAGAATACGAGTCACTTCCTTCTGTTTGGGTTGCAAGTAGCGATGTAGGTAACTGTAGAAACCAAGTGTCTGCAGCTGGTGGATTCCAATCATTCGCGAACACAAAGCTGTTTGGAGAAGCCTGAAGTTGGAATAAATTACTAAGTTTAAAAACATAAAGTACCGTATTCACTCTAATAAACGGGCATACCCTTTTATTTTTCAACCCCTCAAAAAAGTCGGAAAAATTTATTAGAGTGAATACGGTAGGTTAAAATCATACCTCACAACAAACTTTTCATTCTTCTTCGACTCCAAGCATGCAAACAGACGGTCAGCAAATTTCTGAGCATCATAGACGGCTCGCATAGCTTCCAAATTGCAGAATTTCGAGAGGCCCTCCTTCTTCGATTTTTTTTCTTTGCCCATCGCTTTCTTACCCTTTTTTAATTGCTTCTCTCCTTTACGCGTCTTTTTGCCGTAACGGATGGAAGACGTCACATCTCGCAGCGTCCTTGATAATTTCTTTTGCTTGGCCAATTACAAAACTGAAAATTAAACTTACTGAGCATCATCCTTCTTGTCATTTCTTTCTCCTTCTGAATCGCTGTCCCCCACCAAACCTTCTTCGTCTTCAATGGAACCAAGAAAGAATTTCATTGTGCTTATCTATACCAGATGGATTTACACAAACCACTCAATTTTTATTTGGCGAAAAAACTAACCTGAATTCGACGAACTTTGTGGAATACACAGTCCATGGCAAGTACATTGGCTGTCTTGGCATCTCTCCAGTAACCCCTGCGATAAGCTTCCACAAGCACCATCTGGGCAGTGCGGGCACACATTGAGCGAGAATCCTAAAAGTAGCATTTTCAGTGTAAGGGATCCAACAAGAGAACTGCCTGTTCTCACCTTGAGTTGAGTGAACACAAATGTTTGCAACTTAGTTGATTCCGGCGAAAGGGAAATTCCGCCTCCATTGCTAGTATCCACCAGACCGCGATTTTTTTTCGACTTGCGGAAACTCTTTTTCCCATTTTTCTTTTTAGATCCTCCCTTCGCAGATTTGACCAAGGATATGATTGACCCAAGAATAAACTTTCTTAAAAAACAGATTGCGGTCATATGTTTGGAAATACACAGTACCTTCTCTCTTCACGATTTTCCTCCACCGGGTCGTAATCAGCCTACAAATAAGGCTTGGTTAACAAGTAAGCGACATTGACAAAAAAACAGACCATAGTCGGATTTTCTTGGTTATCAGCGTAACCACCAAATACGGGTCCAGCCGAATTCTCACCAAAGAAGTAGTTCTAAAATTTGGCTTATTGTAAAATCGAACTTTCCAATTTCTTTGTAGACAGTTAATTTAAAAAGTTGGCAACTCGTGAAATCGGAACTCAAAAAAGTACTAATATACCTCGATTCGAGAATGCAAAGAAATGGATACAAAAGTATCCAGAGCTACTGTTACTGCGGCTTCCACTATTCCTTCACTGTCAATCACACGCAGTAGTTGAAGAGTGATCAACTTCTTGAAAATATGAGTCAAAAACGAGAGAGCAGCATGCACACCGACGAGAAGTCCTAAAGTATTTGTGTAAACCAAAGAGGTTTTCCATGATACAGTTGCTTACTCTTCTTACTTATCATTCTTGATGTCTGTGCGAAACGAAAACTAAACACACACAAAAATTAGCAGATGAAATTAGGCAGGAAATGACCACAACGGATTTTTCGCAGCCAATAGACAGCAATGGCATAGGGGCATTTAGGCAGTGAATGGACAAATGTCCATTTACTACCTAAACTTACTACCATTTACTACGCACCCTTTTTTTTGGCAATTCTTCGTATTTTTTAATTTAGAATCACTAGCAATGAGGAGCAAGTTGGGTATTTGGCCGCGAAGCGGCCAAATGAACTGCAAAACATGAAAGTTTAAGCAGTAAAAAAGTTTAGGCGGTAAATGGACAAGTAAAGTAAATGGACAAGGCCGTAAACTGCCTAAACGCCTGCGCACCGACGGCAATACACTTTCGACATTTCTAATCTCTGCAAATTTTTGCGGTTTTTTTAAAAAACCTTTTTTCAACAAAAAATTTTCAAGTTTTGGCATGGAAACTTTCCGAGAAATTATTTCAGTGGTAAGTAAAAATGCCAAGACAAAAATGCCAAGAGCTAAAGACATCACCTTTGAAATATGAAGGGACACGGTGGCAACCAAGGGACTTGGTGAAGTATATGGAGTCATAGTGGCCTTGGCAAGCTCAGCCTCCAGCTGGTAGTACTTAGGTAATACAGGGTGGCGCAAGTATTTTTGGCTTTTTTAAGTGGCTGTATTTTTCAAATTTCATGAACACATCAACCAGATCTTTTTTTATCGGATAGAGGAAGACGGAGATTTTGTTTAATACCAAACTTGTGATGTTAGTCTATCAAATTTCAAATTTTTTTTACAATCTTGTTTTTTGTGATGAAGCACACTTTCAATTGAATGGAGGCGTCAACAGGCACAACTTTCGCTACTGGGATGACAACAATCCGCATTGGTTTGAACAAGTTCCGCTCCACTCGCCACGTGTTACTGTCTTTGCTCTGATTGGCCGCCAAGGAATCGTTGGACCATGCTTTTTCCAACAAAACATGAATAGTGCCAACTACCTGAATCTTCTTCAACAACAAGTGGTTCCTGATTTGCAAGACTGGCCGAATTTCAATGAGCTGATCTTTATGCAGGTAGTGATTAGTGTCCAGTAATTTGCTGATAATTTTTCTAAGGTCGGTGCACCTCCACACTGGGCTCTTCGTGTTCGTGCGTACCTATCTGAAGTGTTTCCTGAACGATGGATGGGCAGAGGTTCTCCGAATTTGCCATGGCCGCCTTACTCACCAGATCTGACGCCGTGTGATTTTTTCTTGTGGAGCTGGATCAAAAGCAGAGTCCACCGAGAGCCGATCGAAGACGTGGGTGAGCTTATTGGAAGAATTGAGACTGCCTTTGAAGAATTGCCTCAAGAAATGATCAAAAATTGCATCGCAGCATATCCTCTTCGATTGAACCGTTGTATCGCAGTTGGCGGTAGAAGTGTTGAAGAAACATTTGCAAATGTTTAGATTTTTGTTATAAAGTTTGGTATTAAACAAAATCTCCCGTCTTCCTCTATCCGATAAAAAAAAGATCTGGTTGATGTGTTCATGAAATTTGAAAAATAGAGCCACTTAAAAAAGCCAAAAATACTTGCGCCACCCTGTAGTACCCAGTCAGTGATGACCATTCAGAAATGCTCAGGTAGTAACGAGGTAACAGGTAGTAACAAAGTGCGGGGTTGCAACGTATTATAAAGGAAAAAGTATCTGGTGCGGGGGTCGGAAATATCTGCTGTCGGGTTGCGAACAGTTAATCTGCTCTGCGTATCCTGCGGGTTCCACGAGGTGGGATATGGACAATATTTCGTCGGGCTGAAATGTTGTTGGGACAGAAATTTTGTTGTGTACCAATGGTATAATTATAATTATAAATAAGAATTATAATTTACCAGTACGAAAACATTAAATCTGTTGTGGTATTAATTTTTTTTGTGATTCACCTCTTTTTTGTTTAAATTTGACTGTGAAGAGGGTGCCTATGCCTTGGAGCCTATGCCAAAAAGGTAAGTAAGCGCCTATAAGTAAGTATAGGCGCTCGAAATTTCTTAACAACACTGACAACACACAAAATGCGGTACAAGATTACTTTAGTAGCCACTCACTTGTGGTTAATGATTCATGCCTACCCAAAGTGTCTTATTACACCGCTACAAGGTACTATCAGATTTCTAAAGCCTAGGCTCTCTTCCACGATACAGTCTAACTCCGATACAAGGTTACCTTGGGACTAGAGACAGAAGCGATGCGATATATTGTATCGCAATATCGCACCGCAGAAATTTTTGGTTAAAAGGGTAAAAAAATATCGCATCGCATCCTTTTCAAAATACAGTCGCCTCTTGATATAATGAACCCATGGATAATGAACCTCGAGAGTTCGTTTTATCGAGCGGCTATTATAGTCATTTTACTTCATTGCTAGCCAATTAAACATAAAAAATTGGTTCGTTATATCGAGAGTTCGTTGTATCGGGGTTCGTTATATCGACAGGCGACTGTATCGCATATCGCATCGCAAAATCTCCCAAAAATGCGATATTTGGAATTCAAATTTTGAATCTCAATTTGAGTTGACTGTATTGTGATGGTTGACTGTATTGTTGACCGAGAGTTGACTGTATTGTGATGGTTGACTGTATTGTTGACTGAGAGCTGACTGTATTGTGATGGTTGACTGTATTGTTGACTGTGAGTTGACTGTATTGTGATGGTTGACTGTATTGTTGACTGAGAGTTGACTGTATTGTGATGGTTGACTGTATTGTTGACTGAGAGTTGACTGTATTGTGATGGTTGACTGTATTGTTGACTAAGAGTTAACTGTATTGTGATGGTTGACTGTATTGTTGACTGAGAGTTGACTGTATTGTGATGGTTGACTGTATTGTTGACTAAGAGTTGACTGTATTGTGATGGTTGACTGTATTGTTGACTGAGAGTTGACTGTATTGTGATGGTTGACTGTATTGTTGACTGAGAGTTGACTGTGTGATGGTTGACTGTATTGTTGACTAAGAGTTGACTGTATTGTGATGGTTGACTGTATTGTTGACTGAGAGTTGACTATTGTGATGGTTGACTGTATTGTTGACTGAGAGTTGACTGTATTGTGATGGTTGACTGTATTGTTGACTAAGAGTTGACTGTATTGTGATGGTTGACTGTATTGTTGACTGAGAGTTGACTGTATTGTGATGGTTGACTGTATTGTTGACTAAGAGTTGACTGTATTGTGATGGTTGACTGTATTGTTGACTGAGAGACCATCTGTAAGATACGGCTAGTCACGATCAGTGTTTCCATGATGTGGTTTTTTACCACTTGATGTGATTTTGATGTGACGTGTCACAAAATTTTCACTTGATGTGATTTTGATGTGATGTGTCACAATAATTTTTCACTTGATGTGACTTTGATGTGATGTATCACAAAAATTTTTCACTTGATGTGATTTTGATGTGATGTGCCACAAAAAAATTTCACTTGGTGTGATTTTGATGTGATGTGCCACAAAAAATTTTCACTTGATGTGATTTTGATGTGATGTGCCACAAAAAAATTTCACTTGATGTGATCTTGATGTGATGTATCACAAAAAAAATTCACTTGATGTGATCTTGATGTGATGTATCACAAAAGTTTTTCACTTGATCAAGATTTGTTTTGATTTCATGTGTCACACCAAAATTAAAAGAATTTCGAAAAACGTGATATGATGACTTCTTCAACAGATTCAACAATACGTGGTCAACAATAAAGGTTAGGTGAAGAAATTATTTAGCTTCGAGATCAGTTGAAGATTGAGTAGATTGAGCTGAGTCCTGTTTCTTCGAAGGCCTGCTATGCCCGCTTGACTAAAGGCCCTTTCTGCTGGCGCTGAAGATGCGGGGATGCTGAGGTACTCAGGGCAATTCTTGCGATTTCATTCCATTCCTAAATTAAAGTTTTAACTTTTTTGTTAAGGAAGTCGCAATTAAAAATACAATACCGTTGACAAATGGCCGATCCAGAATTCAATGGGGTCTATAGGATTCTCCACGGTTGCTGACGTTTGAAGCATCGCTTAAGTTCTTCTTGCAGTATGCAGGCGATGTCGAACACAGCAGCAGTTCCATGAGTCTAAAAATGCACGAAAATTACAAAAGTTACTATAAGATCAAAAACTCACTTGTTGCCGATGAGAGTGATTTATTAGTGCAGTCAAAAACCCCTGGCATCGAGAAATTGTGACGAATTGGTCTGCTTGTACCATTGCCAGAACTTCTTCAAAGGGGATTAAGAGTGGTAGAAGCTCCCCAAAGAAATTCATGTCTTCTTCAGTTGGCGAATCCCACCCGCGGCTGTGAGCTATTTGAAAAATGTGCTCGCGTAATTGCACCCCTCGCGCCAGTGCCTGAATTAACAAAATTGTTCAACCAATCGCTGTAATCAAAAAAATTGAAAGGGCTTACTTTTATCCAGTAGCCCCAACGAGTCCTTGAAGCGCTATTAGAACCTTTCCGGTGAGCTCAAAAAGTTCCTGTGTGGCTTGCGGTGAGTGCCTGAATGAAGTAATGAGTCGGCCGAAAGATTTGAAGGCATCGCTTTTGGAAAATTCGTTCAGTCCACCAATGAGCGCGGTATGTAGCCTGTGAGCGAAGTATGGGAGCCGTAACGGGATGTCGAGCCTAAAAAGAAACCTTATTACTGAAGCAAATATAAAGCAGTTAAAACTTACTCGTAGTTTATTAATTTATAAAGAGAGGAAATTAAAGAACAAAATTGTACTTACAGGCTTCTACGTCGCGTACAGCAGCCACCATATTAGTAAAACTGTCACCCACCTTAATTGCTAGGTGTTCACCTCTCATTTCAGCTAGTCCCAGGAAATTGCTTCTCAAGTGCTTGTCGATAATGGAATGAAGGGTAACGCCTATGTAGGAGTGCTTGTTGGAGGAATCTGTCCAGATATCCGCAGTTATTGAAACGCGCCGACTATTACGAGAAAGAATTTTTGCCTTCATTGCGTCGAGGTCCTTATTGAAATGACGATTCAAAATGGACACCAAGCCTCCGTGGGAAGAGGGCATCTGAAATGATCTTTAAGAGAGAAATTTCGGTTAAATTTAATCAAGCATACCTCGTACTTTGCATCCAGTACTTGCATGAGCTTGCGCATCTCAGAGCTTGTGAAGGCATTGATAGAAAGACAAGGCATCGACAATACTCCGGCAAGGGCTCTCTCGATTTCATGGACCCTGAAAACATGGATGAATTGCCCATCTTGAATAATAATTTAAATGACAAACCTGGAACAATCGGATGCATATTTGAAAACTAGCGTCTGATTCTCATTTCCATCCAGCAGCCTTCGTTTCTTCTTTGGGCGAAATCCTGTTAACGCAGGTGATCCCTTCTTGTATACATCCATCAATGCTTTTGCTTCATTCAACAGTTCTTTTTCCTTGTGTGTTTCCTCAAAATAATTGTATGATCTATCTCATAATCCAGCTAGTAAAGTTACACTCACGAGATGATTGTATATGACCGTAGTCGTTGTGGATTCCTTGCTTAGCAGAGAGGGACAATTCCGACACTTGTAGAAGACACGCTCCTCTCCACCATCTTCACTTACTAGTTGCACGAAGGACCAGTAAGGATGGAGCATTTTTACTTCACTGAGGCGAGAAATACGCACGTCCTTTCCTTTGTACTTAGCCACGATTACTTCAGGGAGGGTCATTTCTAGATATGATATGAGATATTCGCGGGAATTTACGGAACAGCCCCGAAACTGCCTGAGACCGATAGCCACTTGTCTGCTTGATATGATGTGTCACAAAAATTTTTCACTTGATGTCATTATGATGGCATGCATCACATCAAAATCACATCAAATCAAGTGCTCATTTGAGCTCAAATGGAAACACTGGTCACGATAAACCAAACATCAATTTATATGGTTCTAGTGGACTATCTGTTGCCTTTTTTTGCCTTGGTCCCCCCTGTTTATTTTTAACAAATTTAAGCACTCTTTGTCTTGGTCCCCCCTGCTGATTTTAACAAAATTGAGATTAACATTTTTTGTACCGAAATTTTCTGCATGCCCCAATGCGATGCGCTCGTTTATGCGCGTATAGCACACCGTAAGAAGCGTAGAAAGAGACAAATTGGATTTTGCAAACAATGACTGACATCTGATGGATTTGGTTGAACATGCTTTGGCTCGCTTTTTACAGATCCACTTAACAATATATTTGTAAAATATATTTGAAAAAACTGAATCACCTGAATTCCATCGTTTACTTGCGACCGTGTAACAATCCGCATGTTCACATCACATTTGTCGCAATTCATAGTATTCCTTAGCAAGTTGAGGCCAACCAAAGCTTTGAGGACATCATCGTGAGAATAGAGGAAGAGACGGCGCAGGCAAAGCGATCCAAAATCCAGCGATTGCACAAGAAGAGACGGGTCAACAATGGAGTGCCTCATATCCGGGAAATGACAAGATCTGAAAAGGAAAGTAATAAATAACATATAATTTGAGACCAACGGTATTATTAAAAAAGATCTTTAAACACGTGTCACAGCAAATTAATGAAGTAAAATGCAAGAACAAGTAAACGAAATTTAAATTTTGGTGACAAAACAAAAAAGAACTTGAAACAAATCTTAAAGTCATCATGAAATCAACAGGGGGGACCAAGGCAAAAAAGGCAACAGATAGTCCACTAGAACCAATATAGAATTTATTAGAATTTACTAGAATTTATATTGTCGACACACTTTGGCGTCCGACCTGTTATTGTGACCATCTGTAAGATACGGCTAGTCACGATAAACCAAACATCAATTTATATTGTCGACACACTTTGGCGTCCGACCTGTCATTGTGACCATCTGTAAGATACGGCTAGTCACGATAAACCAAACATCAATTTATATTGTCGACACACTTTGGCGTCCGACCTGTTATTGTGACCATCTGTAAGATACGGCTAGTCACGATAAACCAAACATCAATTTATATTGTCGACACGCTTTGGCGTCCGACCTGTCATTGTGACCATCTGTAAGATACGGCTAGTCACGATAAACCAAACATCAATTTATATTGTCGACACACTTTGGCGTCCGACCTGTCATTGTGACCATCTGTGAATACGGCTAGTCACGATAAACCAAACATCAATTTATATTGTCG
>JAMRYI010000483.1:0-125275 GCA_029231635.1 Ditylenchus weischeri
CAAAATTTGATCGCCGGCTTATTTTGATCGCCACAAAAATTGATCGCCACAAAATTGATCGCCATTGTAAAAATTGACTCACAAAATTGATCGCCAGTCAAATTTGATCGCCACAAATTTGATCGCTCACAAATTTGATCGCCAGTCAAATTGATCGCCACAAAATTGATCGCCGGCTTATTTTGATCGCCACGAATTTGATCGACGTTCAATTTTGATCGCCGGTGATATTGTTTACTTTTTATGTCTTTGTCGCCCATCTTTTATCACCTGTGGTCCAGGTGGTTATTCAGCTGGGTGATCTGAAAATCAATTTTTTTTAAATAAAAATAAACCATGCCATCACATGTAAAATCGTTTCTTAGCTCAGGATTGTTTGAGGAATTGGATTTGTGAATAAATGATAAACCATTTTTTCTAACTTAAGATTGTCCACCTGATGACCACATACATAATCCTCAGCTGAGTAACACTACCTGAGTATACCTGAGTACCCTACTCTTGGGTACTCTCTCATGGCATTCCTCATATAATTAACACCACCTTGGTACTCTCCTCCTGGGTTCCCTTATCGTGGGTACTTCTATATCAAATTTGTGCGACTAATTTGACTGGCGATCAAATTCGTGGCGATCAAAACAAGCCGGCGATCAATTTTGTGGGCGATCACTTGTGGCGATCAATTTGACTGGCGATCAAATTTGACTGGCGATCAAATTTGTGAGCGATCAAATTTGTGGCGATCAATTTTGTGAGCGATCAATTTTGTGGCGATCAATTTTGTGGCGATCAAAATAAGCCGGCGATCAAATTTGTGGCGATCAAACGGCCTGTACCCCTTTTTGTGTCACGTTCTTGTTCTTTTCATATTCATCGAGGACCTTTTTCCTGAGGTCGAAATTGACACACTGCCGCTTGTTAGGAGTACTCATTACTAGCAAACTAAAAGAAAATAATAAGAACACTCAGCAAAAATACAAGCTAGAATGTTTTTCGTAAGGAAAATGTGAGAATGAAGAGTGAAAATGAACGCGTCTGTTATGACTTGTGTATGAAACAAAGACGCGAATTCAAGCAGATGTTTGGATAATTTTTGAAATGCCCTTATATCGAGGTTTATTTTATTGGGTGAAACTTGGCAAAAGTGCTCTTATATCGAGGTGCCCTTGTATCGAGGTGCCCTTATATCGAGGTTTATTTTGCCTACTTAAGGCAAATCAAATAAATTTTTAAAAAGTGCCCTTATATCGAGGTGCCCTTATATCGAGGGCCCTTATATCGAGGTTTGACTGTATATATCATCAAGACAATGAAAAATTAAAAAGTTATAGCCAAAACAGAAAGTTCGCTAAGGATGCCGCACCCTGTAGAATTTGACAGATATCACATTTTGATTAATGAATTTGGAAATTTATCACAGTTTAACTATAGACTTTGACAGTAATAACATTTTGACTGTAGACTTTGATAGTTATAACCGTTTGACTGTAGACTTTGATAGTTATAACCGTTTGACTGTAGACTTTGACAATTATAACCGTTTGACTGTAGACTTTGATAGTTATAACCGTTTGACTGTAGACTTTGACAATTATAACCGTTTAACTATAGACTTTGACAGTAATAACATTTTGACTGTAGACTTTGATAGTTATAACCGTTTGACTGTAGACTTTGATAGTTATAACCGTTTGACTGTAGACTTTGACAATTATAACCGTTTGACTATAAACTTTGACAGTTGAAAAAATGAAACAGTTATAAAAGGACCGAAAAGCATTTAAAAATTAGATTTATAAGTTGATCCTTCTGTAATGTCCTTTTGTTTTTTTCAGCTTAGAAATTTATTTATGTTATAAATATATATATAATATTTTTATAAATAGTAGTCCTCGTGATTCTAAAGAGAACCATCAAATGTTATTATTTACACATGTTGAACTGCACAAAAAGTGTTTTTGTACAAATAAATCAAAGATTACACTAAAGGCGCCAAAATAAAAACAAAATAATACATTTTTCTCGCTGCATAATCAATAAAAAACACAATAATTTTGTTTTTGTTCCTTCTTTATTGCATACCACAATGACAGATGCTGAGATGACCAACTTAGAAGCAGCCGTAGCTCCAGTTATTTTGCGCAGTAGGAAAAGCGAATGGCCAGCTATTTCAATGGTGGAAGCACTTAGTGTTGTAGAACAGGCCTTTAAAAGGCTCACCTCTTTGCAACATGTTCGAACAGCTGTCGCACCGGAAAATGTCGAGCTTGGTAGGTGAGATATATTTTGTGCGTCAGCCTAAAGTACATTATATTATTGCATTAGTAATTTACCGTATTTCTTCTAATTGCACAGTCTCTAATTAGTATCTTTAAAGATTATCTGCAGAGTGAATATTTTGCTAAGCTGTTTGATGCATTTTCTTAACTCTTCACTTTTCTCTTGCTCTCTAGATCGAATTTAAAATTTTCCGATTTTTGATTTGTGTGCAATTATTACGTATGCGGTTTTAAGTTTTTGTTCTGTGCGTTTGCAATCAGATTTTCAAAAAGTTTTACCAGAATTTAAATAATATTTTTATTCACCTTTACGTACAGCTATTCATCGTTATTAGTCATCTGCAGAAGCATCAACAAAATTCATTGCTTTTCCTCTTTGAGAAGAACAATAAAATCAGTTAAGTTAGACGGCGGAGTAAGTCTTCAGACATAATATGGGTAGAGTGGTGAAATATATTTTCTATTTCCCAACATGATAGGAAAACAGGAAGAGGGTGGCTAACAGTTTGTGCTCATCCAGAATTACTTTTAAGTACTTTATCTAAAGATTTTACCTTTATTTGAAACTTTTAATCTTTATGATTTTTGAGATTTTACGTCAAAATATTTATTTTTGCTCGAAATCCAGTTGCCACTGGATAAAATAGCACTTTTTGACCGAATGTCCTTTATTTTACAAAAATGTTTTTTATTTTAAAGTTTTGTGTTCGGAGCCCTTTTCAAGGGCGAATTTTTTTAACGAAAGAGGAATTCAAGGTCTTCGTAAAGAAAACATTCAAGTCCAGTTTTTTTTTAAATTATTCATCAAACAACTTCTAAGAGTTTGCGTATCTGGTGTAATGATGGAAGGCAGTGATCGAGTACGAAGAAGACTTGGCATCAAAGAGAGATTGAATTTTTATTTGAATTTAGTGAATCTAATTCGGAGGTGCTTTTTGGAAAGTCTAATACTTTAAAAACTTCAACACTATAATTAAATTTTATGTGTACTTTAGTTGCAGTTTTTATTTAAAGTTCAAACATGACTTTAGATCAATTGACAATTCCGAGAATTTACAGGTGATGTTTTGGCCAAAGACATTTTAGCCAAATCACCTCATCCACCATTCAGAGCGTCAATCAAAGATGGATATGCGGTGCTAGGTTAAGCTGTTTAAACTTTTTTCAAGATCACTTTGTGGTAAACAAAGGTCATTTTACAGCATCAGACGGAGCTGGTCCTAGAAAAGTTATTGGATCGAGCACAGCAGACAAGAAAACAACTTCTTTGAAGCTATATCCGGGAGTGTGCTGTAGAATCAATACTGGCGCTGGCCTACCTGACGGCGCTGATGCTGTGGTTCAAGTGGAAGATACTATTTTGTTAGAGCATAATGTGAGATTTTAAAACTTTTGAAATGAACCAGTAAATTTTTAATATTTAGAACATCGAGGAAACCATGATTATGATTGCTAAAGAGCCTAAAACTAAACAGGACATTAGGTATTTTTTGGTGTTGAAACAACTTTGAGCTCAGTAAAATTGCTTTAAGAGAGATCGGAAGCGACGTAGCTTTGGGTGAACTACTTCTAGAAGCAGGCATGCCTTTTCAGCCCGCAGACATTGGTTTATTAGCATTGAGCAATAGTTCTGAAGTGGATGTTTACCAGGCGGCTAAAGTGTCAGTGCTGTCAACAGGTGATGAACTAACTGACCAATTAATTGAAGGTGATGGCAAAGCAATCAGGGATACCAACCGACCTGTACTTTTATCGTTGTGAGTTTAGATTTTACTGATGAGCACTAGGGTGCACAGGGTGGGGCTAAAAAAAGCGCCCACTTTTTTGAATCAGCGCCTTTTTCTTGTTTGTAAACAGGGTTGCTGCATGGAAAGTTCTTGCATGAAAACTTTCCGGACAGAAAAGAACGCGGAAAGTTTTCCAAAAAAATGGAAAGAAATAAAAACAGGAGAAGAGAAACTCTCTGTGGGCCGAACCCGTGTTACACCTCGTTTTATGCGTTTTCACTAGGGTTATTTAGACGGTAAGTTACCACGGTAACCTACTACAGCCTGTATAACTTACCGAAAATCTGTAAGTTTAAAACAGTTAACTACAGATAACCGTACAGTTAACTGTACAGTTGACTGTATAGTTGACTATACATACAATTAACTTTACAGTTAACTGTACAGTTAACTGTATACTATATTTACTTTTTTTCATTATTTAAATTTTTAGCTGAAACTTCAAAATTTTTTTGGGGTTTCGCCGGCTGACGGAAGCCTTTGAGAAAAATTTCTAAAATGGCCGAATTTTTTCGCCCCACCCTGTAGATTCCGGATTTAAAGAGCCGACTTGCTTAAATTCAATATGTAATTGTAATTATATTATTGTTTTGCAGATTCCAGTCGATAGGGGCACAGGTGCATGACATGGGAATCGCTCTGGATAAGTCAGTTCTTCATTTTTGACAAAAACAGCCCTGTAGCATACAAAATAGTCGTTGCTGCTGAATTTGTGACTATGGATGATCACAACTCTTTTCCGTCATCAGCGCCAGATCTTAGCGGATCTTGTTAGCCGAAATTCCTGCTAATTTTTAGCACATGCAGCTGCGAAAAAAAAATTACGGCCCGACCGAAATTGTCTTGATTTTTTATACAAAAAATGCTTTATGTAAAGCTATTGGTCCCCTTTTTTGGTTAACTATGAATAGTGTTTAAACGCCTCCTATGTAAATTTCATACGCTAAAATGATAATGATACTGATAATCATAATCGTACTCACAATCATAAGCTGATACTCATAGTCGTACTTATATTCATAAGTTATAATCATAAGAATAATTTTCGCAGAATAATCAAAACTAAAAGTTGGACCTACCAAACAGTAGCCAAGATATGGTTTAATGCAATTGGTCAAATTTAAGGCAATTGGTAATTTTCTACTAATTTTTTTTGAAAACCTGACTTTTTAGTAGAAAAAACGTTGGGAAGGAGCTTTTTTATCGTTTTTAGCGTAGTAAAATTACTTAGGAGACGTTTAAACACTATTCACAGTTAACCAAAAAAGAACACAACCCCCCGACCCTCATTTAAAAGCTCTTCAAATTCTCTACAAATTGACATGTCGACCGTTTTTTAGAATTTTACAAGGCTGAGAAAAGGATGGTTGAAATTGGAATATATAGAAGATTCGTCTTTTTGCCTTATTTTGATGGTGGTGCTTTGATAATGGCGCATTAGATGTTATCTGTTCATCTACATTTTTCTAAAATAAGCTCTTATTTAACTGGCCCAACAAAAATTTTTCTTCAGATTTACGTTGATTTTGACTAGAAACAGACTCTTTTATTTTGATAATCATAAGTTTTCTCAGAAGTATCAAAACCAAAAGTTCGATCTACCAATAGTAGCTAAGATTTAGGGGTTTCAAATAATATACACCTTAATTTTTACTTTTTCAGAAAAGAATGAAAAAAATACAAATTGTAATCTGCGGTTACTTTTTTCGCACCCTAATTTTTGCACTGGGTCGAACTTTTAGCTTTTTAGAAAAAAATTAAAAAAATTAAATAAAAAATCTCAGTATTGTAAAGCGAGAAATCCTCTGCAAGACTCAATTTAGTTTTTGTTTTTTTTTCTTTGAGAAATAGCTTTACATAAAGCATTTTTCATGATAAATCAAAACTATTTTAGTCGGGCGGTAACCTTTTTCCGCAACTGTATAAACAAAAGAACCAACAAAAAGAAAGTTAAGAAATGGGACTTCAGAATGGGTGATCAAAGCTTTGTGCTTTTAAAAATTTTCTTAACTTTGATCAGATTTGGTAAAAAACATTTTTTTATTTAGCAAAGATGCCATAGTAACTGCCATCCAAAAGGCTTTTCAAGAAACTAATATTCTGGTCGTTACTGGCGGAGTTTCCATGGGCGAGAAGGTATCAAACTATAAAAAGACTATTTTAAAACATCTGAAACCTCAAAACAGCTACTTTTAGGACCTACTCAAACAAATTTTGACACAACACTTCAAATTTCAAATCCATTTTGGAAGAGTGTTCATGAAGCCTGGTTTGCCAACAACCTTCGCTACTGGAGTTTTTGAAGGACATCCAAAGTTCGTGTTTGGCCTTCCAGGCAACCCGGTCTCAGGTTTTGTGACTGCACATCTGTTCGTCTGTCCTGTGCTCAAATTAGTCAGTGGAGTAAAAAGATACAAGAGCACAAGAATGATGGTTAAGGCAGGTTAATTTTGGCAAAAAATAGCTCTTTATATCATTTTCAGACCACTGAAGATATCAAGCTCGACCCCAGACCAGAATATAGGCGAGCTTGTTTGGTGCCGAAAGCAACAGAAGTTCCAGAAGTAGAGTGTTTAGCCGGAAGCCAGATATCTTCTCGTTTATTAAGTCTGAGGTCAGCTAATGTGTTGCTGGAACTTCCTGGTTTGACGGCTGAGAAACAGATGGTTTATAAAGGAGAAGTTGTGGAGGCATTAGTTATCGGTACTTTCTGAGAAAAATTACTATTTCAAAATAAAAACTTTTAATTTAAATTTCGCTCAAGCTACTACAAAAAAATTTGCAAGGGATGAGATCTGAAAATTTTTAAAATAAAGACGTTTGCTCAAAATAAGGACATTTTAGGGTATTTTTGCGAAATATGCTATTTTATCCCGAACTTATTGACATTTTTGTGCCAAAAAATAAGATATCAACGTAAAATTCTTTAAAATAAATAAGATTTAGATTCTTAAAATAAGGGCAAATCTTATTAACACGCCAAGGCTTGACAGTGAAACCGGTAGGTTCTGGTGCAGAATTCCATGGAAAATCCGAATCTGCAAACCATTTTTCAAAAAAGCCGGTTTAGCTCAAGATTTCGACCAATTTCTTAATGGCCTCAAATGGGACCTAGGTATGTTCAGAATAACAGTTGGTACTCAAATATTTTGTGTACACATGCATGACTTCTATAGCTCGTGAGAAAGCGCAAAGTCTAAGCTTTCTAATGACATATTGTTAAGGGGTTTATGATAACTAAATGAGCAATGATTGAACGAAGAAACAATAATACAAAATAACAGCAAAAATAAACCGATGCTAAGCATGGTTCCTTGACCGTGACGTCTTCGACATATCCGAAAGCAATCGCTCGTGTGATCAATTCGCTGCGCATCGTGACAGGTACTCCGACAGGTACTAAATACACAAATAATTATTTGGGTACTTATACGGTTCTTCCAACCCCCATATCGGAATTTTTTTCAAAAACAAGTTTTAACCATTTCTAAGCAATTCTTACACGCTAAAACCGATAAAAACGTTGTTTCCGACCACTTTCCATCAAACATTTTGACTTTTTCAGATTTTCTATCTGCCTGCCTTCGGCAGGCAACCTACTTCAACAGGAAGCCCCTTTGGGGGTACATGGCCCGCGCCAAGGGCTGACCCTTTATATATCAAGAAATATGTATCTTCAAAATATATATCTATATCTCTTGAAAAAAGAGCTGCCTGCTTGTAATGGAGAAGGGGTATAAAAAAGATTAAAATTAACATTGCAAGGCTGGGGAAAATACTAGGCTTTATACGCATTCGCGCCCACCCCGGAAAAAATATGCCTTGGTCCCCCCTGTTGTATTTTTTTTTGCTTTTTTCGCAAAATTTTGCCTTGGTCCCCCCTGTTGTATTTTTTTTTGCTTTTTTCGCAAAATTTTGCCTTGGTCCCCCCTGTTGTTTTTATTGGAATTTTTCATGTTATTATAGATTTTAGCATATTTGCGTATAGAGCCAAATACTACATTGCTGCTACTATTGTGAAATTTTGTTCTTTTGTTAGGGCTTGGAATAATATGCAAATAATTTAACTGCCGCTGAATTTTTTATAAGCATTTTTACATTTATATTTTCAGTGGTTTTTATTGGTTAAATTTCCTTGATATATTTCTTGATATATAAAGGGTCAGCCCTTGGCGCGGGCCATGTACCCCCAAAGGGGCTTCCTATTGAAGTAGGTTGCTTGCCGAAGGCAGGCAGGTAGAAAATCTAAAAAAGTCAAAATTTTTGATGGAAAGTGGTCGGTTATCGGTTTTAGCGTGTAAGAATTGCTTAGAAATGCTTAAAACCTGTTTTTGAAAAAATTCCGATATGGGGGACCGTATAAGTACCAATATTTGTATGTAAACATGAAATTTCACGAACAAACGACAGTGTTGGGACCAAGGCAAAAATAAAGCTATTCTTTCTTTACTATGGCCAAATTTTTTCAAACTATTAAAATGTCGCAATTTTAATTTTTTTTTTCATTTTCAATTTTTTTACAATCTTCTACGCAAATAACAATATAAACTATATTTGCTACCATTGTGAAACACCTAAATTTATTTGGATCATCAAAAGAAAACCAATAAATCAATAGTAGAGAGATGAAACAAGGCAGAAAAATACTAGTTTTTACTCGTTTTCAAGTAATTATATCAGTAATTATATTATGCAAACTTCGATAGATAAATTTATTGGATTTCTAAGCTATTAATACCTCTTAGCAATATTATGAAGTTAACTACGGATTACGAAAGACAACGTTCTGTGCCATCTAATTACTACGAGAAAACTTCAAATAAAACCTCACTTACTCCAGACAATTGTCCTTGCAGAGAAGTAAGTATTAGGAGTTGAAAACTGCTACTAGAACACTTAGTGTTTTGGTGGTAGATGTAGTCTACTAAGTCATAACCTTGGCCTTTTTTGCTTTTTCATACAGCAGTTTAAGCTGTGCCCCCCACTCACTTAACATACTTTTGCCGGAATTTGATTTTTTCTGAATATTTTTGGTACTTATATAGTTAACATCCCCCCCCGTACCCGGATTTTTTGAAAGCTGACGCATAATCACCTCCTGAACTCATTTTTTCTGCCCAACTCAATAAAAGACATTTCTAAACACTTTTTGAATAAAAAAATTTAAATTTGTCAAAAAATTGCCTCATACCCGTCAGAGATAGATGATCTTTTTAGGGTTATTTTTGGGTGATTTATCACATTTTTCTTACTGGAACTGGGCAAAAATACTCTCTAGATGCATTTTTGAAGCAATGGGTTTGGAATTGAGATGCGCACACCCACATACCTCAGACAAAAATCACTCGAAAGGGACTCTGGATGCATTAAAAAGCATGCATACCAGAGTTTCTTTATTCGGTCGGCCCCAGAAAGGAAAAACCTGTTCTAAATCTATCATTTTTACCTTCATTTGACTCGAAAAAAGCTAAAATTTGGTGAAAAAGCCTTAAAATTACCATCTACCCCTGAGGGGTGGGAGGCAAAATTTAATGTTTTTTATTCAGAAAATGTTCAGAAATGTTTTTTATCGTATCGAGCAGAAAAAATGAGTTCGGGAGGTTTTTCGGGTCACTTTTCAAAAAAATCCGAGTATGGGGAGGACTATATAAGTGCCATCTTTTCTATTTTCCACTGTTTTTAGAGCCATTTAGAGGCACGTTACCACTTATTTCGAATATGTCGAAGCATATGAAATGCATAAAGTTGTAAATAATAGTAAGAAGAAGTACAACAAGAAGAGTCAGGATTTCTAACCGGACATCTACTATCAACAGCTCCAAAAATGTTTTCCTTCTCCTTTAGAATTCCGATAATTGTACCTCTTGGGGATGCTGAATTCCGCTGCCAGTCCGGTGTGTTCTTCTTCTCCGATGCATCGATTTTTTGTTTCGAGTGAGATTGCACGTCGTTTGCTTGGAGTTTGTCGGAGATTTTACCTTAGATTGATTACTTTTGATTACCTTAGAAAATAAATAAAGGGAATGCAATACAAGTACGGGAAGAATTTAGAAAAAGGATAACTGTGTTAGTGTCTGAGAGTTCAAAATATTTGAGCGAATATTCGTAAATTATTGGTAAAATTGCCATCTGTCGTTATAGCGAGGGTTGACTGTATCAAGGTTGTCCTGCACGAATTTAAATTTCGCAAGTTGACGTGCTTATCTGTCTCATGGCCCTTAAAAATTTTTATTTTAAATATGTTCAGGTAACAGGTTTCTTGCTTCAACATGGACAACTGGTTAGTAAATCACATGTTTAAAATACAAAACCTTAATCATAGCATATTTCCATACCAGCCAACCTTCGCGACTCAACCCCTAAAACTTAAAGAGAAGTTCGGTGGGGACTGGAATGCTTTTCATTGTTCGCACTCAATACTATTTGCTAGCATACTGGCTTTGGACAAGAATATCACCTGCTTGACCGCTTTATACAAGTAAATTTTCAAACCAATGAATGATTTTGCTTTAAAAAAACTAATGAGGCCCACTTTATGATAAGTAAACTATTTATTTTAGCTGCAATGTGAGCTTTAGTAATCTAGACGCCCACGGACAAACACTATTGCACTGGGCTGTGAAAAGAAAGGCTATTTTTTGTGTTCAGGAGATACTACAAATTTTCAAGATGGATATGCAGAAATGGATTTTGTTAAAGGATAAACGTGGAATTACCCCCTTGCATTTAGCTGCTCAACATGAATCTGCTAGAATATTGAAAGTGAGGTTTTGCTTGTAAGCATTTCTCGTTCTGGTCTCAATGACATGTGTTTTCAGTTGTTTTTAACGGAGCTTGGCCCTAAGAACCTATATTCCTTGTGTCAAGACAAAAATGGCCAGTCCCTCTGCATTACGCTGCGGCCTCAGCAAGTCTGGCTGCATGTGAACTGCTAATGGATGGTCAATGGGGGTTGCCACTAGATCAGAGAGACAGTTTTGCGCAAACTCCTTTGATGTATGGATGTTCTAGTGTGGGTGGAAAAAGTAGAAATTAATTTTAAAAAAATACTGCAATACCCGCTATTCCTAGGTGAATCAGTTGTTAGCCTTTTAGCCAGCAAGAAGATCATAACAGTAGCTATGCGCAACAAACGAGGCATGACTGCTTTTCACATAGCTGTGCTTGCTGACAATCTGCCTGCTCTTAAAGTGCTGCTCAACGACTTGAAGTTCAATCCCACTGTAAGTGTCCCAATCTAATTTAAGAATGTTCGACTAAATTTAAGAACACACTTGGGTCAAAGACTCGTGCCTAAGATTTTTGAAAATATTTTTTCATAACTTTTATTTACTCTTTTTAACAAACAATTTTTTTAAATAAGAAAAACATTTTTTTGATAAAAATTTTGATTTTTTTTTGAAAAAAGCAATTTTTTCTGAAAAATCAGCTTGGGAAAGTAAGAAAATCTTTGGTTTGTGTTTCTCATTCCAGCTGCTCATTCTTTGACTCGAGTATTGTGTGTGTTGTTTTTTTTAACTCTGTTTCATGTGTTTGACAATGACAATCGCACACCTCTCCACTATGCTGCCTTGTTTGGAAGAACCGAGGTGGCTAATCTATTGCTCCAAGCAGGAGCGAACAATGAGACCAGGGACTGTCATGATGTGACTGCCGCTCATTACGCTGCCCAAGCTGGTCATTTAGACACCCTCAAGTGCATACTGCAGGCATCTGATTCTAAGGTGTTTTACGTAGGCGTACACAGGATTATCTGACGGGGTGGGGTCTTAATAGGCTAAAAATCCTGACGGGGGGGGGGTGGAGGTTGGTGATTTCTGAAAAGGGTTAAAAATGCTGACAGGGAAGGGGGCTACAGCCCGGGTAGCCCCGGCCCCTGGGTACGCCTATATATAACTGCTGGTTAATTCGACTAAAAAGTAGTGTTCAGGACGTGTTAGACAGTGACAACAGATCCTGTCTTATGTGGGCTGTGATTGCTGGACAAGAGGAAGTGGTCAGGAAGTTACTTACGGAAAAGAGCATAGCCATGTTACAAAAAGCACACAAGGATAAAAAGCAATTGACAGCTCTGCATTTGGCTGCTCTGATTGGTAGCAAGGAGATCTGCAAACTACTGGTGGATCATGGCTATAGCTCAATAGTTAGGTTTTGTGAGAGGTGAAAAGGCATTTTAATGCTAGAAAATTACAGGAAAGAGATGCCTTTGAAGCTACTCCAGAACATTTAGTAACTTTTTGTGTGAAAGTGCTGTCAACTCTTTTAAAATGTTTGGGTCCTGAGCTTGTAAGTGAGATCAGGAGATGCCGGCAAGTGCCGTCTGGTTCAACTAGTAAATGGTTTAATGAGCTAATTGTAATTGATAGCATAACGAGTAAGGCCTGGCGGTGAGACTGGCTGTTTATGGTGCAGAATTTTATAGAGAATCCGAATCTCCAAACTGTTTATTTTAAACCCGGTTTCGCTCAAAATTTCTACCAATTTTCGAATGGCGTCAAATAGGACTTCGGTACGTTCAGAAAATCAGCTGGTACGCGGATTATTTGTATACACGTACATGACTTCTCTAGCTAATTAACAAGTCCAGAAAAGCAGCTTTCTAATGAAATATTGTTAAGGGGGTTATGATAACTCAGCCCGAAGAAACAATTGCTTCACTTTTTCAAAAAAGAAATTTTTTTTTACTTAAAGGAGGACAGACTTAAGGGGGGAGGTGGAATTTGGTTTTTTGACTGGAAAATGGGATTTCTCAAACCTAAGTTAATTCTATTTTTCTTTTAAACCTCTTATTTTTATCACACCAAACGATATCTCCGTGAATCCACCCGACACCCGAAAAACGCATCAGATCAAAATTTCGGAATATCTTTTTTCGAAAAAATTTGCTTTGGTCTAAACCAAGAGCGTCCTGGTGGTTTTATGGAACTGTTTGAGAACTGTTACTATCAAAACTCTATAGTGGACATGATTATATACAAATTCATACTCAGAATGACGCTCGAACCTACTATATTTTGCGTGTAAGCGATAGCGAATAAGCTAGTGAGGGATGTTTGACCAATTTCAAGGGCAGTCATGGAATCAATTTCAAGACAGAGCAAGGTGAAGCTGGGTCGGTCGATGTCGGTTCTGTTCGTGAGTGGCAAAAAAGTTCTTTTCGAGACACTGGCGCACTTCTCAGCAGAGTATATTTTCAATGCGGACGAAACGGGATTGTTTTGGCAGCTATTACCAAACAAGACAGTGGCTTTTAAGGATTAGTTTTTTCATGCCCTTTTGCTTAGTTTTGTGCTCATATTTATTTAGGCTCCAGATGCGCTGGCGGGAAGAAGAGAAAGCAACGCATTACCGTGCTCGTCTGTGCTAATATGTCGGGATCGCAAAAGCTGCCGCTGCTGGTGACTGGAAGATCGGCAAAGCCAAGATGTTTCAAGAATGTGAATGTGCCGGTAAAGTACGAAGCCAACAAGCTTGGATGACAGGTATTTTAACATGTTCAAATGTTATTGTTTCAAGATAAAATTATCAGGGTCAATTTTTGAGACCTTTCTGGAAAAATGGGATAAGAAGCTCAAGAAGGACGATCGAGAAGGTGCGTCAAAAGAAGCAGTCGCAAATCACTAACTTCTTCTCGTATGACCGTTAAAGTGCAGTTTTCTTTTTTCGAATTGTTATGGGTGTTCAAATAAACAGTGCTTTTGGTTGAATGAACGGATTTTAATCGCTTAATGTTATATAGTGGAGTTCTTATCAAACTGTTCATGTAAATCTGTATTTTCGGTAATAGTTATGTGCTTCCTGAGTTGTCACTCGATAATCCGTCACTCCTAATTTTTTATATGCATTCAAATCTCGATAATCGGTCATCCCACGGTCGGTCATGTTCAGCGCGGTTGATTTGCATGTAGAATCGCTATTCAAATTATAAAGTTATTGTCAACGTTTGAATTATCCTCTTAAAGCATGAAGCAAGTCAACAAAAAATGTAAACAATTTTGAAATTTTGGGGTTTTTCCTCCGACTATTGGTGATTTCAAATTCTTTCTATCAAACATCCGTGGACTTATTTTCTAAAAATCTGCTTTTCAGGCAGCTGGACAGGGTCACATCGATGCTCTTACCTATTTTGCATTTAACAAAGGCGGACCAGGACCTCCATTACTAGATTGTATGGGCAGGTATAGCTTTTGTTAGTACTTTAAAAACAAAACTTAGTATAATTAAGAACTCCACTGTTTTATGCTTGCTTAGGAGGTCAAGCGCATGCCGTTGAAGTGATGTCCAGAGGTCAATCTCCCAGCATAGACCCAAATCAAGTGGATTACATAGGCCAGACGGCCCTTCATTGTGCTGTTTTAGCTAGTTCACTGCCTTGTATCGAGGTTTTGTCAAACGTAATCCAGTAAAATTGGCTGCATTAGTAAAATACATGACTTTTTAGTATGAATACAATCCTAACATAGCAGATCAAAATGGCAAGACCCCTTTGGATTTGGCTATCAGCAAGGGTAATCAAGAAATTATTAAGTTTCTTGCTGCAAGAACTAAGCCCAGATAATCTTAAAGTTATGTGAATTTAAAAAAAATTAATACAGCAGAGTCTGAAAAAGGACAGTGATAAAAATAAAAGTAATCAATGTGAAATTTTGGAATCTAGATCAGATATGTTTAATAAAATTCGACACAGATTCAAAAACTTCTCTCTGAGTTTTTTGTTCATTTTTTACTCCTCTTCAACTTCAGATTTTATTTAAAGTCGATAATCTAAAAGCATCGCGCGAAGACATTCCCTCCTCTTCTAGAAGAACAAGAAGATCGGAGGGGCTGCTAGAACAAAACTTTGGGGATATTTTGCGCGATACAGCCGCTGTGCTTGCAGAAATAAGCTGTATCTCATGAGCTAGCATGGCCAGTTATGAGTAAACGTAAGATAACAGTAATATGCTTATTAAGTACCTGCATAATAGTGTAAATTGAAGTTTATTGGAACAGGTTTAATTGCTTAATCAATAAAAAGATAAAAAATTGAAACTTTCTTGAAAAAAAAACGTATTAAAAAAATATGCAAATTGGCTGAAAAAACGGGCGCCGGGCGCTGGCACCCATTTCTACTTATTGACAAATATACACACCACTAGAGGGAGTTCAGAAAAAAGCGCCGTACAAAAGCGCCGTACAAAAAGCGCCGCGAAAAAAGCGCCGCGAAAATTGCGCCGCGAAAAAAGCGCCGTGGAAAAAGCGCCGTGGAAAAAGCGCCACAAAAAAAGCGCCGTAGACAAAAGCGCCGAATTACATATCATGAATAAGTTTTATTGTAAATGCATATGTTAAACGAGGATAAAGACGATTTTATTCATAAATCGATAAACAACAAACAATAAGAATGAATAAACGGTTAACAGCAACAACAAATTAATCAAAAGAATGTGAGTCATCTGACTCTTCAACAATTTCTTCATTTTCGATCTCTTCATTTTCGGCCTGCCCAACCACCGGCTCATCTTCTTCAAACACGGCCACAAATTGACTGGACATATGTCTCTGGACTCGGCGAAGGAATTGGATGCGATCGCGATAGACGACAGAAACCAGCGAGTAGCGTTCGACAATTGCTTTGATTTGCTCATCTGCCTTGACCACCGCCTTCTTTCTGGCATTTCGCACAGGATCCCTTGGATTGGCGGCATGTCTGAAAGTGAAGAATTAGATGGGGTGAAAATCACATCTTGCGCTTGACCTGAAAATAGAATAAAATATTGGGTGCTAAAAAGAGAAATCTCACCGTGATTGTCGTTGGAGAAGGTACGCAAAATGCTGGATTGTGCTGCTTCCTTTCCACCAAATTGATTGTTGAACCCACCGCCGATTCAGCTCTTCCATTGCATACTTTTTTGCACAGCGCCAGAATTGAAGAGTCCTATCAGCGCTTACTCCAGCCATTCTCATCAAATATTGTCCACACGAAGCCATCGACTTGCCTTGATTCGACTGAATTTCCATCTGAAAAACTTTAAGAAAGAATACAGATAATTATCACAGAGAAGATCTATTCATAAAAAAAATTAATGCGACTGAATGATCAGATTGCAACCTTTACGCGTAGGACGAAAAAATTCTAAAGCGATTTTTATTATTTTGGCGCTTTTACCGCGGCGCTTTTTCCACGACGCTTTTTACACGGCGCTTTTTCCCTGCGCTTTTTCCACGGCGCTTTTCCACGGCGCTTTTTTCCGCGGCGCTTTTTGTACGGCGCTTTTTACCGGGCACCCACTAGAGCAGTGTTTGGACCTCGTACTCGTACTACGAGTACGAGGTACGAGTACGAAGTACGAGAAAAAAATTTGGAGGTACGAGTTCGAACAGTGTCAAAATACAAGTATTAATAGATTAACTGACAATTTTTCACTTAGTGAAATTCCGTTTTGTGTTTATTTTGAAATTATCAAAAAATTATATATTGTTGAAAAATAGCAAAAAACGAGGTTTTGATAGACTACAAGAGGTCTTTGTTTTTAAAGTCCGTCGCGAGTTCTCTCAGATATTGTCGGACATCTTCTCTGGCCCTATCTTTTTCATCTCCTACGAGCAGATCCATCGTCTCGTCTACCACTATGCTTATGCCAACCATACTGGCTGCCTCAACAAAGAGCTTCCAAAAGAGTCCTTTTGCGGATTTATATTTCAAAATAACGAGCAAAAATGAACTAGAACTAAAAACTACTAAAATTTTAAGACTATGGAAAGAAGTAAGAACTGAGAGTCATTATTTTTGTACGAGCAACAAATGTTTGTAGTACGAAGTACCAGTACGAAGTACGAGCAAAATTTTTGTTGTACGAGGTACGAGTACGAAGTACGACGGCTGAAATTTAGCAGTACGAAGTACGAGTACGACCATTTCCTGAAAATCCAAACACTGCACTAGAGTACTTTTCTGGTTATCCTATACTTCGTGCACCCTTGTAAAAACTACAGTTGGTGACAATTATGGCGCTACTAGAGTACTTTTCTGGTTATCCTATACTTCGTGCACCCTTGTAAAAACTACAGTTGGTGACAATTATGGCGCTACTAGAGTACTTTTCTGGTTATCCTATACTTCGTGCACCCTTGTAAAAACTACAGTTGGTGACAATTATGGCGCTACTAGAGTACTTTTCTGGTTATCCTATACTTCGTGCACCCTTGTAAAAACTACAGTTGGTGACAATTATGGCGCTACTAGAGTACTTTTCTGGTTATCCTATACTTCATTGCCCTTGTAAAAACTACAGTTGGTGACAATTATGGCGCTACTAGAGTACTTTTCTGGTTATCCTATACTTCGTGCACCCTTGAAAAACTACAGTTGGTGACAATTATGGCGCTACTAGAGTACTTTTCTGGTTATCCTATACTTCGTGCACCCTTGTAAAAACTACAGTTGGTGACAATTATGGCGCTACTAGAGTACTTTTCTGGTTATCCTATACTTCGTGCACCCTTGTAAAAACTACAGTTGGTGACAATTATGGCGCTACTAGAGTACTTTTCTGGTTATCCTATACTTCGTGCACCCTTGTAAAAACTACAGTTGGTGACAATTATGGCGCTACTAGAGTACTTTTCTGGTTATCCTATACTTCGTGCACCCTTGTAAAAACTACAGTTGGTGACAATTATGGCGCTACTAGAGTACTTTTCTGGTTATCCTATACTTCGTGCACCCTTGTAAAAACTACAGTTGGTGACAATTATGGCGCTACTAGAGTACTTTTCTGGTTATCCTACTTCGTGCACCCTTGTAAAAACTACAGTTGGTGACAATTATGGCGCTACTAGAGTACTTTTCTGGTTATCCTATACTTCGTGCACCCTTGTAAAAACTACAGTTGGTGACAATTATGGCGCTACTAGAGTACTTTTCTGGTTATCCTATACTTCGTGCACCCTTGTAAAAACTACAGTTGGTGACAATTATGGCGCTACTAGAGTACTCTGGTTATCCTATACTTCGTGCACCCTTGTAAAAACTACAGTTGGTGACAATTATGGCGCTACTAGAGTACTTTTCTGGTTATCCTATACTTCGTGCACCCTTGTAAAAACTACAGTTGGTGACAATTATGGCGCTACTAGAGTACTTTTCTGGTTATCCTATACTTCGTGCACCCTTGTAAAAACTACAGTTGGTGACAATTATGGCGCTACTAAGTACTTTTCTGGTTATCCTATACTTCGTGCACCCTTGTAAAAACTACAGTTGGTGACAATTATGGCGCTACTAGAGTACTTTTCTGGTTATCCTATACTTCGTGCACCCTTGTAAAAACTACAGTTGGTGACAATTATGGCGCTACTAGAGTACTTTTCTGGTTATCCTATACTTTGTGCACCCTTATAAAAACTACAGTTGGTGACAATTATGGCGCTACTAGAGTACTTTTCTGGTTATCCTATACTTCGTGCACCCTTATAAAAACTAAAGTTGGTGACAATTATGGCGCTACGGAACTATGCAAAGACTCTTTTATTTCCGTCAGTTATTTCCGTCAGACGCTAATACTTCTTTGGAAACCCCTGATGTCCATTGCTGCTTTTCTAGCTGAATTTTTTCTGTAAATAATAGAAAGAGAAAATGCATATGCAACACTAAAAAATTAGATATGGATCAGAAAAAGAAAAAGGAAAGTAAAAATGGACAAAATAAATTAGTAAAATTGGACACGTTTTTTCGCCCCACTCTGTATACAGGATGGCACATCATGACTGCGAGTTGTTTTAGTCCATAACTTTATCGTTTTTAAAACTAATTTTGCTTGTTTTTGTTAGGATTTCTTACAAGAAAATAGGAAATTCAGTAGTGCCCAATAAGTAGAGACGAAGACAGGACAGGATCCTGTCCTGGTCCTGGTCAAATTAAAAAATCCTGGTCCTGGTCCTGGTATTTTGGCCAATCCTGGTCGTCGAATTTGGTAAATATAAATGGTACTTTTTCGAAACGTCATCTTGAAACGAATTTTGATCGAAATTACCTTTGCATTTTTTGAGTCCAGAAAAGGCAGAAATGCTAATCTTCTTAAATAAATCGCTCCCGTTGTTGAAGCATTGTTATTGAACATTGTTTACTGGATGTAATGAATGTAGAAAAGTGTCAATAAAAATTTTGCTGGCAGTTTAAACCGGATTTCTGGAATTTAACGAAAATCCTGGTTTTTGGACCAGGATCCCGACCAGGATCCTTGTTTTTAGAATTTCGAATCCTGGTCCTGATCCTGGTCTTGGACAGACCATAAAATCCTGTCCTGAAATCCGTCCTGGTCCCGTTTCTTCATCCCTACCAATAAGTCAAATATAGCAATTCAAATTAGGCTACACAGTTAACTCTCGTTGTATAGTCAACTCTCTCATACAGTCAACTCTCGTGTTATAGTTAACTCATATACTAAAATTTTTAAGTAATCCTGATCCCAAAGTTCTTGAGCCTCAATGTTTATCCTGAAATCCGTTCCAAGGACAAACGCCCATCTCTAATAAATTACTTATTTGCTTATACTAACAATTTTTTGAATGTGAGAACTATAGTATAATTAGAATTTTGTTTTTTTCAAGATTTCGATCGATTTTTTATATAAATCGATCTACTAACGATCAATGTTCGATCTTCAGTGAAGATAGCTACAAGCAGTTACAGACCGTAGGCGTTGAACTTCTGGCGCGCTTGCTCTTTTCTGCTACCATCAACTGCTGCTTTTCCTTCTTGCATTTTTAGTAAGATGCGTAAGAATAAGTAAAATGTGTAAGAATAAGCAATTGTACACACAGTAACTACAAAAAAATACTAGTAACGGGTGACAATAAAGTTCCCGCACAAAAGTTTTTTTCCCAAGTATTTTATCTTTTATCTTATCATGATATAAGATCTATATACCGTTGTGTAGCCCTGGATCTCGTCTACAAAACGGTATATTGACATCACAACAATGGCTGATCTGCGAGCAGGAATTATACGACTTCATGAGCAAGATCAAAAACCAAGAGAAATCTCATTGGGGCGCAAATCCGACTATCAGCGGTGACTGGCCGCCCAACTCACCCGATCTCACTGTCATGGACTACTTTGTGCGGCCGTATCTCCAGTCTAAAGTCTGCTCAAAGCCACACAAGACAATAGCTTTGCTAAAAGAATCACTGGTGAAAGAATGGGACGAGATTCCACAAGAAATGATTCAGAAAGCCATTGACAATTTTCCAAAATGTCTCAAGAAATGTATCAATGGTGGTCACTTTGATGAATAAAATTTATGTGTAATAACTCATTTTGTAGAGGAGATCCAGGGCTACAAAATGGTATATAGATCTCATATAAATGATAATGTCGAATGTACAATAATTGGGAAAAAACTTTTGTGCGGGAACTTTATTGTCACCCGTTAGATTTCAACTCCAAGAACCCTTCAAAACAATCAATTGGATAATTTTATGTTGCAGTCAGATAAAAAAAAACACAAGCAAAACATTCAAAATGACTTCACAATTTGATTTTGAATTTCAAATATCTGGATTGCCTGGTACCCGCTAGTTTGAAATGCAGGAATTATTCCATTGGGCGCGAGCATGCCCCTTTGAAGGCTGTATGTGAAATGCAGCACCAAATTACTGAAATACAGCACCTTATTTTTTTAGCACCTTGCTCAAATCTTAGTCAGAAATAATAAAATCTAGCACCTAATTCCTTATTATTGCCTATCTTAGGCCAAGAAATACTAAAAATAATTTTTGTCGACTTTTTCATCAAACTGCACAATAAGGTTATGATTGACGAAAAGATCGACAAAATACCAAAAATTAATACCCAAAAAATTGAACCAAAAAGAATAAATGAAGAATTAGGTGCTAGATTTCATAAGCTAGGTGTTGAATTTCATTATTTTTGACTGAGATTTATAAAAGATGCTGGAAAAAAAGAATTGGGTGCTAGTTTTGATTAATTTGGTACTGCCTTTTAGGTACTGCAATTTGATTTGTAATCTCTTAAAATTTCACTAAAATAAACCAAAATAATAATTTCGCAACAATTTGTTAGCCATTTACTAGTCGAGAAACTTCTTCTTATTGGAAAACATAAACATCTTTTTTTACATCACACACTAGTACAAGATCAAGATCACCCTCCAAAAAATTCTTGTTTACCACTATTCACCCATATAAATATAAAGTAATTAGTACACTGAAAAAACAATTCGTTCTACAAACTGATTTAAAGACCCGAAAAATGATTTTTATATTCTATTTTGTGCTGATTTCAGTCATTTGTATTGCTAGTATTCAAGGTAGACCAGCGCTAGAGAATCCTCTAGACAAATCTGGTCCAATCAGTTACCCAAGTGAAAGATTTGGACTTACCAAAGTGGCCAATGGTAACAGTAAAGTTGAAAGAAGACAAGTGGTCGACAGATTTACTAGCGGCACTATACTTTCTAATATATATGGATGTTGTGTGCCTGTGGGATATTTAAGTTAGTTAATTGGCCAATAAATTTCTCCGAGTTTCATAATATTTTTCACGACAATTTGCAATAATGTAGGGATGTGTCATAAGAAATTTTAAAATTTTTTGACAATTTTTTAAAAGTATTTCTTCCATTCGATGGAATTGAGCTCTTTTTAGTTTTTACAATGTAAAATTTTACTTTCTGAACTAATGTGTGTTCCAACACGTTGCTTAAGTAAACACGCAACTCTCTGAAATCAGCTACACATTGTAATTTTATTAATTTTAAATATTTTTACTAATTACAGATTTTTTTCATTTTATTTCGCATCATTTGCTTTTATTATTTTATGGGCATTTTGATTATACTAAGAAGTGATTTAACAGGTGACCAAGAAGTTCGGTGCGGCTTTTCAAAGCCTTATCTTTGATTATTTTTATTTTTATATTTGAAAAACGTATGATGCGATTCCACAGTAGATGATACAGAAGGCTATTGACAACTTTCCGAAATGTCTCCGTTTATGTATTGATGCGAATGGTGGTCAATTTGTTAAGTGAAATAAACTTATGATATGTCATTTGAAAGAGGAAGAACAGTGCTATAAATTATATTAACGTTCAACGTTTAAAATATAAAAAAAATGATTAAAGATAAAGCTTTGAAAAGCCGCACCGAACTTTTTGGTCACCCATTACCATTAAAGCGATCGCTAATGGTATGCTATTATACATAAAAAAAAACTTATTTATATATTTTTTTTATCAAATAAGAATTTATAGCTGAAGAATTTATAGCCATAGAATTTATAGCCGAATTCTATTCAAAGAATCCAACTTTTTTTTGATAAGTTGACATCCATTTTCATCACTTTAACTGAATAAAATTTTTTGCACATGAAAGCATTGTAGTCGACTGCAGAATTATTTATCTAATCTTCAGCTCTCGCTCGCACCATTGAATAACACTAACTAAAACTAGAAGTGATGATAAAATAGCATAAACAAATGAAAATTTAAAAGAACCTGTACATGCAGCAGATAATTTTCTCAAATGGTAGTCACCTATCTTGAAACCAGTTGTCCACCCTCATGTTGATCTTCTGTGCGCATTCCTTGACATTACATTTCCAAAAAACTCTTGAACCGAAGTATATTTTTTTTCTATATTTTGTGCACCATATAACAACTAAAGTTGGTAACAATTATGGCACCACTAGAGTACTTTTCTGGTTATCCTATACTTCGTTCACCCTTATAAAAACTAAAGTGATGTGCTAAAGGGTGCACAAAGTATAGCACAAAGTATCATCTTCACAAAGTATATTAATAATTATTCTTTCATTGCCCGTTCTTCATTGCCCGTTCTTTAATTCTTTTAATATTTAACATTTTCAACTCTGTTATTCATTAGTGGCGTGATAATTGTTATCATTTTGAGTTGTAATGAAAGTGCACGAAGTATAGGTTGCCTTATATGGAGCGTCCTTATTAAAAGCATCGGATTAGCCTTATTCTTCGTAGACAAACTAAACGAAAAAAATCTGTCTTTATCGGGAACGTCTTCTCAATAAGAGCGTCCTCATTGTAAGCGTTGACTGTAGTGCTAAAACTTTTAATATCGCTAAAACAGTAAATAAAAATTTTTATTCAGTTAAAGTGATGTTAAAGTGATGAAAATGGATGTCAACTTATCAAAAAAAGTTGGATTCTTTGAATAGAATTCGGCTATAAATTCTATGTCTATAAATTCTTTAGCTATAAATTCTTATTTGATAAAAAAAATATTTAAATAAGTTTTTTTATGTAGCGCATGTTGCCGAACTTTGTGCACGCATGATGCCTGCTACCACTGTGACCAAAAGCACTGGTCTGAAGATTGCCCGTTCTTTCATCACATCTGCTCCAAGTGCAAGAAAACTGGACATGTGGAAAGCCAATGCCATCGCTTTCAGAACTTTAAATCAAATGCTGCCAAGAAGAAGTTCCAGCCTAATCGCCGAATCAATATGGTTCAGCTGCCTTCTGTGATGCTGAGCCAAGCCAGTTCCGCTTGCAATCTGTTATCTACTGCCGTGCTGGTCAATGAAACTCCTATCGACTTCACTGCGGACTGTAGTGCTCAAGTCAATACGCTGAATCAGTCCGCTATCGCTGCTATTGGTGGAATCAAAGTACTTCCAACAAATTTCCAAGGACGCTTCCTCAATGGGACCAAGTGAAATTTTCTGGGCGAAAGCAACGCTATCTTCCAAGCAAATGGTCTGTCCTCAAACCAAAGCTTTGCTGTGGTCAAATCTGGATGTCCGAATCTGCTTGGCCTGCCTGCTATGTCTGCTCTGGGATTTCTGTCAATGCTCCTGGATTCTCTGCTGCCTGCTACTTCAAATGCTGTGAAAATCTGTCAAAATTCCACACTTGCTACTGCTACGGGTGTGGTCATGATTGGAGCTCTCCAAGTCAATGAAGATAAAGCTCAACTTCAAGAACCCATCCCTGAATTTCCTGCTGCTGCTACTATGTCATCTGGACATTGGCCGAATTCTGCTTCTATTGATGCTGCTGTGACGTCAACTGGATGTCTGCCGAATTCCGCCACTTCTGCTACTGCTGAGATGTCTGCTGAACGTCTGCTGAAACCTGCTGCTGCTATGTCTACTGATGCTATGTCTACTGCTGCTGCTGCTGTGCTACCAACAAAAAATTTGCTGCCGAAGCCTTCCAAACCTTGGGAAATAATTTTCCTGGATTTCGCTGGACCAATAAATGGCATCAATCTTTTGCTTGTGGTGGACAGCTATTCCTGCTATCCTGAATTCTTCAAATTGGCATTCAAAACCTCTGCTGATGTTCACAAGACGCTTCTTTCTCTTATTTTGAAGAATGGTGTGCCAGAAGTCATCGTCACGGATGAGTCGCGTCAATTCGCTACGGGCTTCTTCATTGCATTCTGTGAAGTGTGTGGGATCAAGCACATTTGCTCTTCGTCGTCTACCCATCAGTCAAGTGGACCAGTCAAAAGCTTCATCGACACCTTCAACTCTGCTTGCTCAAATCTGAGGGGAAGGGAACGGACGGTACCATCCAAGAATTCCTGCTGTGCTTTCAAAATACCCCGAATGCTGCTCTGCCTGATGGCCTGTCTCCTGCAGAATGCTTCTATGGACGCAAGCTGGTGAATGCGAATCCGCTGATGTCACAGTCTGCTGCTTCCGCCAATGGTTGCTGTGCTGCTTTGGATGCTGGTGGTGGTGCTCCTCTGCTGAAATGGCCTCCAGAAGAACCTTCGAAGAAGACATATAATAAAAGATCTTCTCGTTTGCCGAGCCCAATTAAAGGGGGAGGTGTTGTGTCCCCGGTATAAATCGTCTGTTGTCTTACGACGATTTATACATATTGTTGTATTGAACACTATATAAGGATCTAAACGCCTGTGTTCAGATCAGTCGTTAGTGGAATAAAGAATAAATCTAGCTGTGTCTCTCTCTCTACTTGCTGTGTCCTCCTCTCTGCCTTTCTCCTTCCGCTAGGACCCAACAAAACTCATACACAAAAAGTTTGAGTGTTGTTCCTGTACTAAGTAAAATGTTTAAAATGACAAAATATTGTTCAACTTTTGTTGTTGAGAATTTGGAATACATTGATAAACCGCATAATATTTTGCGGAATGTTTTTCAAAAGTGTGTTGTTGATGATGCAAGGAACAAGGAGTACTTTTTTAAAGAAGAAATATTTTTGTCTTTTATAAACTTCAAATTGAAACTACACGAAAACATAAACTTTACAAAAAAAATGCTTTACGAAAACATAAACTTAACATAAACTATAATGAACTGATCAAGCATCATAACCATGATAATTTCGATAGTCTTTTATTAACTTTTTACAAATGATGGCCTCGTAAAATAATCTAGAAATTTTTTCTCACTTTTTTCCAAGAATATATGCAAGGCTACAGGAACATATATTTGAGATATTTTCAAGAAATATATTTTTCGCCCTTGATAATAAGTCTAAAAGTTAACTGGAATTAGTTATTTCAATTTCTTTAATTTCTTTTTTTTTATTAATTCCCTCAAATCCCTATCCTGCCTTTCACTAATTTCTGCAAAATGCAAATTTAAAAAAAACTACATTAAAGCAGTTCTTGACGCACATCGCATGAGCGTTTTTAAGATCACTCAAAACTTTAGCAACATCTCCCATCCATTTTCACAGTCTTTATAATATCCAGATCCAACAAGATTTAGTCAATTGTGACTTACAAGGGAATCTCGCGAACTTGCTATTCACTAGCCCAATGGAGTTTGGTCTCATTGAATAACCAGTATACGACTTTCAATTAAATCCATTAAAATCTTGTAGGCGTAGGCCAAAAAGTTCGGTAACAATACTAGTGAATTATCCTATATTCGAAAAGAGAGCTGCCACTGTGGTTTTTTTACTAGCTTTGTTATCCCAAATTTTTGGCCTATGAGCCCGAGATCTCAACGCAGTTAATTGAAATTCATATACTGGCTATCTAGTGAGAGCAAGCTCACCTTGCGAGTGAAATAACAAGTTCGAGAGATTCCCTTGTTAGTAACATTTTCTTGGTATCAGCTAAAGTAATATTTTAAAATAAATTATTTGCTTAAATTGACTTTGCTGCTAAATTTTATTTTTTTCTTATGTTAAAGTGTTCATGTGTGTTTTTCTACTAGTCGTGATTCTATGTTAAGACTTTTCGACCCTGTATAAGAATCAAGCATATTTTTTGCCTTGGTCTATTGTTTTTTCAGCTTCTGCTTAAATTTAAGATGGCATACCGTATTTCCTCTAATAAGGCCCCATGGGGCCTTATTTTTCAAACCCCCAAAAATCAGAAAAATTTGAGGTCTATCTCGAGATTTTTGGGTGCTCAACAAAAATCGAAAAAGCGGAATCGGTAGAGCTCTTGAGAGTTAAGAAAACACAATAAACAGATTTGCAAACTATTTTCTCTGGGCTGAGATATAGGTCCTCAAAGTCGAGGGTGGGGCCTTATTAGAGGTGGGGCCTTAATAGAGGTAATACGGTAGTGTGTAAAGTACTTGTATGTAAAGTACTTAACACTGTATATGATCTTTTTTAAATAGCAATGAGCAGCGGACAAAATCAACCGTTTTCTTCAAAAATGATCGAAATGCCCTTTTTAGAAAAGTTTTTTTTTCACAAAATTTCAAAAAAACCTAATAAAAAACTAAAAAATTCAATTCCAACTGAAAGCAAAATTCAGAATGCCATTTTGAAATTTGACTTCAATTACATACAAGCAAAAAAAGAAAAGCAAAAAAGCAAAAAAACAGATAGGCTAAAGCAGAAAATAGGCCCTATGAACGTATAGCGTATAAATTTTTTATAGCTTGATAATGTTTTAGCACCACAATGTTTTACAAACCTAGTTCAACCAGCAAATGGATTTTGGTCGCACTAGTTTTTGTGATTAACAGCCTACAAACTACAAATGCGAGAAGACATGTAAGTGCAAAAGATTACTGAATATTTAGAACAAAAAAAACTCCGGCACTAGTGTCATTACACCCCGCTTTTAAATAATGATAGTATCATATAATCTACCTTACACCATAACACTCATAACCATAGCTCCTGCCCCCTTCATAAAACACACCAATCGAACCGACCACCCCCCCATCTCCAATCAATAAGCACGAGATTAATGCGTATTTTTGCTCGAAAAATGATAAAAATATTTATTTACCTAAGTTTTTTTAATTTTGGGATAGGTACTCTGACTAAAGTATTTTATCGAGGTTTACTAAAGATTAAATGTAAAAAAGAAGATGATCTTAAATGAACAAATATAGCGAAAAATCGCACAACCTTGTGTTATTTTCACATCTTGAACTTTTTTAGTACCACTACGAAGTTCCGCAAATAGAAGAAAATAACGTGGTTGTTCAAAAACATCAGGATGATGAGGCTCCTAAAGATGGAGAATACGCAGACTCTGGAATAGAAGCAGGCGTTGCAAACGTAGAAAACGCTAAGGCTGGAGATATTGCAACAGCTGATACGCTTAATGCTGAAACAGTTGATGGATCTGTTGCAAAAGAGAAAAATGTGGCAAAAGAAGGCCCGCAAAAAGAGGAAAAAAATGACTTAGCAGAAACAGAAGACAAAAACGATGGTTTAAAACTTTTATTAAACAACACAAAAAACAAATCAAACTTTTATTCCAACCCTCCTAGTATAAATTTGTTGTTTAGTTTTTAATGTCTTTGAAAAAATCAGTTTTTAACCCAATAAATTTTTGCGTTTTTCAAATACGTGTTTTGCATGGCTGTAATTTAAAAAGGCGAAAAATGACCAAAAACCACAGGGTGGACCAAGGCAAACGAAAAATTCTTTTTCGCAAAATGTCCTTCCCACACTTTTTTTCGCCGTTTCTATCGTTTTCAGGGCCTAAAAAATACTTAGACCTTGAAAAAATGCATTTTCTGGCTACCCCAAATAGTGTAATCCTGCCATAAAAAAGTCAAATCAGCTAGACATTAATAATGACTAACAAGGGACCCGCGCGAACTGTCAACTCACTCACGGCATTTCTGAAAGTTTTATCGTGTAGCCCATAGTCGATTTACTTAGTGTAGCCGCGAGGGATTTTCCGGACAGAAAGAAAAATTCTGAGTACGAGACTAAAGAAATATGTAAAAACGTGAAAATTTTGCCTTGGTCCCCCTATGGTTTTTTTTAATTTTTTAAAATTCGTTTGGTTTTCGAATAGGTTTATTTGAATCTTATTAGGTTTTTCTTGGATGTGCATTTCGCTTTCAGCACTTTATTTTTAGCAATATGGATGCAATGAAGCAAGAGATTATGGAGTAATTAGCGAACGGACTATCATGCAATCTAACTGTGGGTGATATGTTATGAACCCTCATCGTTCAACTGTGGGTGATGTGTTATAAAGTTATAATGTGTTATATAGTCTTTAGTCTCGTGCTCAAAATTTTTCTTTCTGTCCGGAAAATCCCTCGCGGCTACACTAAGTAAATCGACTATGGGCTGCACGATAAAACTTTCAGAAATGCCGTGAGTGAGTTGACAGTTCGCACGGGTCCCTTGTAAGATACTAAACTTTATCTCTCCAAAATATACTCGGTTCAGACTTTTATGGATTATCGTGCGGGATATAATACTTATACTTATTTTATGAATTTTTCCAAAACTTTAAAGATGCAAAAATGTTATTTGGATGAAAAAATGAAATTTTTTCTGCCTTATTTTTGTAATTATCAGACTATGAACATCACAGAACTCTTTTTTGGAGCACACAAAACTTAAGCACCTGTTTTTATCCATTCAGACGGCTTTTATAATGCAAAGATCCAGCGATATGAGTCAATAGCATCAGCTTAACTGTTTAAAAATTTATGGTGGAGGTGGAGGCGATGCTGACGGAGCTGAGACTCCGGCTGATGACCCATATCCACTTTAAATCAGTAATCTAGGAGGGTATGAAAAGGGAGCAACTAAAGGCGGAGCTTATAAACCTACTCGTGCTATAAATTTGATGAATCCGAAGATGCAAAACCCAAATGAAAATGCCGCGAAAAAGATTAAGAAGAAAAAACCGAAAATGAAGACAATGTCTTGCCGCTTCTGCTAAACAACTTCAAGAAAAAATCCAGATCTAGTTACAACCCACCTACTGTAAATTTGTTTTTTAGTATTTAAGGTTTTTGAAGAACACTTTTTTGAACAATGAATTTTTACAAGGTTATTTTGCAAAACTGTAAATAAATAACTAACAAAAATGTTCGAATAACCTTCCCTTTTTATTCATTCACCTTGATTTAAATTTACAGAAGAAGATGACTGAAAAAATTTGAGTGAAAAATTGACCCTATTCCTGGATGGGTATCATTTTTTGCCTTGGTCCCCCTGTGGTTTTTTCGGCCATATTCATCATTTTTTGACACATTCCCATGTGTTTTTTAATCAATTTTTAACATAAATGTTTATCCGTGTATAACAATAATATCCAAATGTTAAAAATTGATAAAAAATCACAGGGGGACCAAGGCAAAAAATTATATTTATTCAAGAATAGGCAGAAAAATTTTAAATTATTCTTTCGACCATTACTTGTTTCACTGGCCGTTTTTTGACAATTTGTATTCACATTTTTAGCTAACTACACGAACATTCTATAACAAATCTTTCTTTCTTAAACATGTCTAACAACATAACTAATGGAGATTTGCGTCAATAATACAGCGTCAATAATATCAATAATACAGTTAGGATTGTCTTAAGTAAAATTATTTATTATTATTTAAACATTAAAAAAATTAAAAATTAAATTTTTTTTATTTACGACTTCGAAAGCACCGAAAGAAAATATTTTCTGTTACGCCTTAACTATTTTTATGGCTGCGCAATCTTATCGGATCATCATGGTAAATCACAGCCCAGCCATCCTTAGTGTATACTGAAGAATTGGCTTTGCTACCATTGCTATTAGAATCTGAGGTTCCATGTCCTTGTGCCATCTGAAATACATTTATCTTCAAAAAAATTTTAAATTCCACCTACACTGTAGCAAGGTTTTCTTGTTGAATTTTAAGATCTGTATTTAACACTTTAAATAATTGCGACCAGACAAACTGACATTAAAACTATTTTTTCGCCCGACCAAAAGAATGGTTGTTTTTTTGACCCTGAAATAGCTCTTTTGCTGCCTGAAATGTTTCATTTCCTGCCGAATACTTGAAAAACCTTTTTGTTCCCGTTGAATTTCGAATAAATTTTTAACTTTTTTCAACTATATTGTAGCTCTGAATCCTAGCTTTCGAACAAGCTATCAACTGACTAGGTGAAATTTAAAACAGTTGGAGGGATAGGTTTTTAAATGGAGCACATTTTCCAGAAAAATTTGCTATATTGAAAGACTTTTTCCTTCATTTTTTTGAAATCTGACTTAGTCAGTTGATATCTTGTTAGAAAGCTGAGATCCAGAGCTACAAGATAGTTCAAAAAATAAAAAAAAATTGATTAGAAAATGCACGGGGACAGAAGGGTTTCTAAAATTTCCGGCAGAAAAGGCGCTATTTCAAGGTCGAAAAGTATTTCAACCCGGAAAAATAGAGTAAGGCTGGATTTAGGAACCAGGATTTCTGCCTCGACACTATGGAGTCAAGGGAGCGCAAACCGAAATTCAATCTTACATCATTCAGTACATCTTCCGCTGCCTGTATTTCTTCACCATCACCTTCCCAACCATGGCCATAAGCATCCAAAGGGTAAGCTGTCTCTCCATGTTTCCTGATGTCAATCCCCTTGATCTCCACTTCAGTTGGCACTCTGAACTTGCCGATCCTTTTCAAAACCATGAATATTGGGATCATGGTCAAGCAAGACCAAGTGATAATGGCTACCGCAGCCAAAAAGTTCCATAACAATTGCTAATGATTAAAAATATTAAATTGGTTGTAAGTGCACAAGCTTACCAACAAAGCATTTGCAAGACTGAATTGCCCCACCAAAGCATAAACCAAGCCTCCGTGGTCTGCAAAGAAGCACACGGATATCAGACCCCAGAAGCCACCTCCGGCGTGGACGGCGAAAGCGTCCAACGGGTCATCGATTTGCAGTCTGCAATAATTTGAAAAAATATTTTGAAGCATTATCAAAACACATGTCCCAGTCAATTTTGGTACAAACCTCAGTTTGCCTTGGTCGCTCAGGCTGATTTTTTTAAATTTTTAACTTATATTTAAAGACTGAAAATAAAAATCAGCTTTGGGGACCAATGCAAACTAAAGGGTGTGAACCGAACTTGACTGGAGGGTGTGTTCTGAAATTGAATGAGTGTGTTGTCAAATTTAACAAAAATATTAGCCACAAAATTGAAAAATGAAATGTAAAAAAATCATAGAATAAAGCCCGTGCAAAATTTTATACAAATACAAACATACTTTAATAGCAGTAGAGACAAGCCCAAATAAATCAATCCTGCTCCAGCTCCAGTGAAAATTGTTGCCCAAGGACTTATGAGGTTACAGCCCGCACAGGCCGATATCATTCCTACAAAAAAGATTATTCTGCTATGCTTTGATGCCAGAAAATTTTGAACACTTCTGCTGTTATTACCTGAGAGACAGGCATTAATAGTCAGCAAAACCGTCCATTTGCCTTTGCGCACATAATGGATGAGCAAGTAAGTGAGGGCAGAGAAAGCACCACACATAATAGTGTTGATCATTGCCTTGGCCACTGCTTGACCTGATCCGTGCTTGCTGATGTCTGAGATTGAGCCTCCGTTGAAGGCCAGGAAACCGGCCATCAGGATGAATCCACCCAGAGCGGCAAACTAGTAAATTCGGGGTTAAGTTTAGTAGTTTTTAGACGAAAACTAGGTTTTAAATGGTTTGAAGATAGTGCTGATGACCGGAACGGAATCCGTCCGAAATCTGGTTCGGATTCCAGTCCCAGCACCACAAATCTGGTCCGGAATCCCTTTGGTCGATGAATTTAATTACCATTGATAATTGAAGAATGAGAAATTACAGTTATCGACAGGGCAAAAGACTGACTTAGGAATTCTGAATCATAAATTAGGGCGAAGGCCTACGATAACTATACGTTATTAACTATAGAATTTCTCTTATACGAGAATTTCTACAGTTATTAAATTCGGAAATACGGCCGGATTCATGTTTTTTGACCCACTGGAATCCCAGTTCGGTAAATTTCAAAGCATCAGCGCTATTTGAAGATTGGATTAAAAATTGTCTTGGACACCTAAGCTAATTTGTATAAAATTTGAACAAATCAACTTGGGAGATTAAATTTGCGATCAATATAGAGTTAAAATAAGATTACCGGCACAGAATGTCCTCTTATTTTGCCGTACATTAAAGAAAGCTTTCGTTTGCCCTTTGAATGATCTGTAAAGCGGCCTATTCTAGGGCCCATCATGTAGGCAGCCACTAGGCCAATGGTTCCTCCACATAAATGCACCACGCCTGAGCCGGCTGTGTCCTAAAACGAATTAAACTTTTTAAATTTTAACAATCTCTATATAGTATTTGGGTCGGGTGGGTCCGTGGGTCACACCTTTTTACAGCCACTGGGAGTGGTCCAAATCTTTTCCTGAGAACACTTTCTAAGGTAAATTGGTGTGCCTGAACACGAACCGGTGTCAGAATTGGGGTTTGACAAAGAAATTTTCGAGTTTTCCCCAAATTTCGGTTTTTTCGGACTTTTTTGACTTTGAAGGGGTATAACAGGGTCAAAAAGTGGTCGAAATATTTTGTTGCAGGTTTTTTTAGATCCGCCCCGATGTCAGCTTTCGTTTAAAAAAAAGAACGTCGGAAATGATGCATTTTAAATAGGGGATCTGCTACTTTGAAGTTTGGTATCGGATCTAAAAATGACGTATGGTCTTATGTTTGTTGCTGACGAAATGCCACAAATTTGAAATTTAAATTTTTTGTCGTTTCAAGACAAGTCTGCTCAAGGATACGATATAGGCGCCTGCTGTCTCTTGTAAAAAATGTTGAAGTCGGCTAAATATCAAAACTAACAAAGAAATAATCATTTTCATATTTTTTCTGCAAAATGTACTCAGTTTTGTTTTTATGGATTATCACACAGCATTTAAAAAACACTTTCTAAAAGACGCCTTTTTGTCCGTCTTAGTGTTGTGTTCTTGAGAACAGAGATAGAGAGTTGCAGAGCGAACCAAAAAGATTTATTATAACGGAACGAATGATTACAATAAATAACAGAGTGACACGAGTCAACAGAAAACTCGATGTCATGTCAAGACAATAATAATCACGAATAATATTTCCACACAACATCTCCCCCTTACCTGAGATCTCCAGGAGATAAATAAACGATTTAAATATTAAACTTTAGATATAGGTATAGGTGCTCCGGAACTAGACTACTCACAGGCGAGCCAGACCAAATGAGTGGGACACCATCCGAGTGACTAGAAACTAAACTACTTACAGGCAAGCCAACCTTAAAGAAGTTGCTTGGGAAATTTGATGTAGAGTCTTAAATAATTTTGTAGTCGAGAAATTAAGAGAAGAAAGAATACTCACAATAGTTGGTACATGGAGATACAATTGATTGATTTTTAGGAGAGCCAGATTCTTCAAAGCCGCTTCCATTTGATACTTGTTTTCTCTTGGCTGAATGTCGAGCACTTGTCTTGGCTGCCGAGGTCGAGTGAAACGATGAAGCACTTGAGTCACAGGAGAGCGAGCAAAAATTGATTGAGATCCACCAAGGGCTGTTGAGGTCGAGCAAAGCGACGGCGCACTGGAGCCACAGGGAAGGCGGAGACTGAGTGAGAAGAACCGGCAATTCAGTTCGATCCACCAAGGGCTGATGATGTCGAGCAGAGCGACGGAGCACTTGAAAACAAGATGAAGATTGATTGAAAGGCGGCTGCATTTTATTGAGGACCACCAAGGGCTGTTAATCTTGAGCAGGGCTACGGAGCACTTGAGGCACAGAAGAACGCGGCGGAGATGGGTAGAGAGGCAGCTGCAATTGCGTTTGATCCATCAAAGGCTGTTGATGTCGAGCAGAGCGACGCAGCACTTGCACTTAAGCCACAGAAGAGCGTGGCAGAGATTGATTGAAGAGAGACTTGAGCAGAGACACCAACTTGAGGACGATCCATTTGAGGTCGAAGCTGTTGGGCTGATGAGTTGTATTCCTTCCCGCTCCCTTCTTCAGAATGAGTAGAGAGAAGTTTGAGTCATATTCTCGGTTTCGGCTCTTACCATCAGCTGAATGCATCTTGCTCTTTGACCACATTGATCTTGCATTACAGAGATTAGGATGAGGCACTTTAAGTCTTCTTCATCCATAGAGCCGAGCTTGGCCAATTCCACTGAAGCATTGATCTTAGTCGAGAAGGAAAGTCTTGGCCACCACTTTGTATTTGCTTCAGAGCTTCATATAGGCGGATGACAAGAGAGCGGGTTGCTGAAAAGAGTGATTTGACTTCTTGATAAAGCTTTTCATAAGCACCCTTTCACTGGACTACATCGGCATATTTCCTAAAATCGCACTCGGATAGTTTTCCAATTAAAAGTCTGACCTTTGATTCATGCGGGAGAGAAGTACCATCGTTTTCAATGAGGACTGAATAGCAAGCATACCACTTGTCGAACGTGTGATCTTAAATCGGACTGTAGACGAACATTTACATTCGGGACGAAAGGTAAGAGACCAATTGAAGAGCCCTGTTTTCTGAGCCATCAAAGGCATTCATGTCGACTTGAGGATTGAGATTGGCACCACCACTCAAGGCTTGAAACGTTTCTCTGAGAGATTGGAGGAGAAGCTGATTTTGCTGCGCTTGAGCTTCGAATATTGATTTGATTTGATCCGAATCCATTTGACTGCGCCAATTGTTGTGTTCTTGAAAGCAGAGATAGAGAGTTGCAGAACGAACCAACAAGATTACGATAAATAACAGAGTGACACGAGTCAACAGAAGACTCGATGTCATGTCAAGACAATAATAATTACAAATAATATTTCCACACAACACCTAGCTAGCGCTAGACTTTACCTAAGTAATGAACTTTTTTTCTAAATGTGCTAATAGCGCGGTGACTAATAACTATCTTCTTTGCATCAATTCTTCAAAAACTTTAAAGCTGCAGAAATGTTATTTGGATAAAAGAGTCAAAAAAATTTCTGATAATTTTTTTAGTTATCAGACAGAAAATATGAAAAAAGTAGTGTCTGAACAAACCAACCCTTTATAACCCCCAATAATAAACCTAATTTTTGCAGGCAAGGGTGTCTTTGACTCCACCACATTAGTTTGTTTAAGAGCACACAAAACTTTAGCACCTGTTCCTATCCATTTAGACTGTCTTTATAATTCCAGATATTAAGTCAATTGCGGCTGATACCATTGGCTTATCTGTTTTAGGTTTTAGGGTTGTCCTCCGACTCATTAAACTATTAATTGACTATTTTAACTAATATTCTTCAGACGGCCCTGACATGAAATTTAGTATTTTCGTTTCAATTTAAATTTTAAATTGAGCGAATTTTCAGGCTTAGGCTTAGTCACAAGCCAAAAGCACAAAACCGGAAGGAGAAAAATAGGGCCCATTATCGTATAGCGCCAATATTTTTATAATTTAAAAATATTTCAGCCCGAAAATGTCGCACCAACCTAGTTCAACCAGCAAATATATTTCGGTTACACTAGTATTTCTGATTAGTAGCTTTCTTACTGTACACACTACAGATGCAAAAAGTGATGTAAGCGCTTTTGATAAAAACAAAAACTGTTTTTTTAATATATTTTTTTAAAAATAGCTTTTCTTTAATTTGCATAACATATAAAAAATGTTGAAGTTGTTTAACTTTTTGAAGTTACTCAAAAATTATCAGCAAAATTACAATTTGTTGGACTAGAACTGTAGCTATAGTGTTACATATAGTCATACATAGTTTAGACTTAGCAATATAAATATTGAATAAGGAAAAAGCTAAAATACAGAAAATGATTTAGCTGAAAAGCTAGAACGTTATGTTGGGGACCTACTGCATACCTTTTACAGAAATTTGAATAGATAAATATAGTAAATAAGTTCAGAACCCTGCGTTTTGTTTATATCACAATTTTGTAGCAACTTTCATCTTCACAAAACGATGTCGAGTATCCAATAAAAGGCAATGATGTGCTTGTTCGAAAACGACGAGATTATGCCGCCGAAGGGGACGAAGCTGATGGTGAACGTGAAGACTACAAAGATGATGTTTACGATGGTGATGTTGCCGATGAAGTTGTTCCTGATCATGACCCATACCCACTTCAAGGCACTAATCTAGGAGGCAACAAAAAAGCAGCAGCTAAGGGTGGAGCTAAACCTGCTAAAACGGCGGTAAAGCCGAAGATAGCCGAGGAAGGCGCAGAAGATAAAAAAGAAAATAAAGAAGATGAAGACGATGTCTTGCCAGTTCTGCTAAAGAACTTCGAGAAAAAATACAAATCAAATTCCAAAAATCCTACTATAAATTTGTTTTTTAGTATTTGAGGCTTCTGAAGAATACTTTTCTTAAACAATAAATTTTTACATTTTTCAAATATGTACTTTGCAAGACTGTAACTCACGGCTCGGAAACGTCTTTTTTAAAAGATTTGTCCTTTATTTTCAAAATGTCGACAAATTTATAAGAAAACAGGGCAAATTTTCGAAATTTTCTCGTTCATTTTGTACTAAGTTTCTATTGGACTATAAAAGTTCCATTAGACTACCAAATTTTCATTGGATTACTAAAATGCGGTTTGGACTACTAAAATGCAATATTACCGAAAAATTTTCAGTTTTTCAAAAATAAATTTCGACAAAAATGGGTTAATAGGTTTTATTTTCGAAATCGTTAACCATTTGCTGTAAAAATGAAGAAATAAACTTGTTTTTGGAAATGTACTTTATTGTAGTCCTAAAATCTTATTTTTTTGTAGATGTCCTTTTTTGAAATTTTGATTTCCGAGCCCTGCTGTAACTATCATATAAATGATCAATTACCACACCTAATATTTGAATTTTCATCCCTTTTTATTGTTTCAGCTTTTTGAATTTACAGATGGACGCTTTGCAAAATTAAACATAAATTTTATAACAAAGACAGATGCATACCTTGATACTAAGTCTTTTGGCTATTATGATATATTGGGTGTTAACATAAGGTGCAGCAACGCTCGCATGACTGTTTTGATGAAATTTATAAAATCTGATATTTATGACTAATAATATTTTGTTTATAAATTAAAGTTTTCCGCCATCAGAATGAAGAAAATTTTTCGCATTTGTCTGTCCTATTTTCGGATAGGGCCAAATTTTGCTTTTAGTATTGACAAGGTTGTTATCCTTATTTTTTTCCCTCCTGATCACTCTATTTGTCAATTGTTTGCCCACTGAAATGTCAGGCAGAAATGTCTACTGAAGAACTACCACCGCAAAAAAGAATGAAACCTTCAACCACTGATGTAACCGCACTCGGTGCCGTACCGGCATCGTTGCGACACCGACCCGGAGCGGCACCTGCCGGTGCCGGCGCAGGTGCCGGTGGGAAAATTTTTGGGAGCCTTGTTCCGAGATTTACATCACTGGTTGCAAAGCTTGGTATGGATTCCAAAACGAACGGACCAGTTCTTTTTTGTGGGTGCAGCAGAGATTGGCACATTGTAGAGCATTTGCACGACTTTGGATAGAAGAGTGTCTCTGAACCAGGCCGTCCACCACGTCAGCGCATCCGTCTTGTCATCGATCTCCTCCCAGGCCTATTAGCGTTTGACATCCGACACAAGCAGAAACACGAACAAAAACAACAAGAGAAAGTTGATATCAAACATTTTAAGTTGAATTTTTTTTGAATTTTCCCGATTTTTCGTGAATTTTCCCGCTTCAAACTTTCCCGGAAAATTTCACGGGAATTTTTCCGGAAAAAATCCCGTCTACCAACCCTAATTCCACAAGACTCGACCGAAACACATCTATCGAAACAATCAGAAATTGATTGGGTTCAGAAAGATTTCATTTATTTTTAGTTTTATACTCAAATGATCGCCAGATTTTTGTGCTTATTTTGGTGGCAAAAGCTTTTCAAAGAGAAAATAAAAAGTTGGAAAATTGACTCAATTAAAATGGTGTTTTAGTATGTTTTGGTTGGAATATACCGAAACATAACTTAACACTATTTTAATTTAGTTAATTTTCCAACCTTTTATTTTTTTTAAAGTTCTTTACAAAAATCTGGCGATCATTTTGAGTATAAAACTTTTTAGAAAAATAAGTAAAATATTTCTAAACCAAATTAATTTCTGATTGTTTCGGTAGACGTGCTTCAGTTGAGTGTGGGAACCCAACAAGAAACAGCAAATCCGGAATCCCAACACCAAATTCATGATCAGCGTACCCGACTCACTTACTTTCCACGCTAAAATTGACAGTTATATTGGCAATTGCGTTCGAGACAGTAATCATTACAAGAAGGCAATACATTGTAATTGAATCTTTATTGTCCTGAACTAAAGTAAAGTTGGGTAACGCCAAAAAATAAAACTGAATCACCGAAATGATTTGTAGAATCTAGGCTACAACCTGGATGTGACAGAATCGAGTTGAACCTGCACTGTAAATTGAATTCGTAGCCGCAGAGGTCTGAAAAGTATCCGCAACTGCGAATACTTTTCTGCATTTAGCGCTAGATCCGATAGCCAATCTAGAATATTGTAACTAATACTGAGGATAAAATATCTCTAATATCGACTGCAGAAAAACTGTTTTTGAACATTCGGACTGAGTTCTGAGATATTCCATATCTAGCCGTGGGTTACATTTCGTCAATCGTAAGGAATTCACCGGGGCTATAGTTTTGCTGAGTGTTTCTTGTAAAAATGCGAAAGATCTAAACATTTTCACAAAAGAAATATTTTTATTCATTTGAATAAAAAGATAAAGAAAAAGATAAGTAAAATACTTGAAATTTGGAAAACCTCTATATAGGGAAATTTATGACTGACCCTATTCTCCTGTTATTTCTGACAGTTTTGCTCTTAAAGCTGGAACTAAAAAATTTACCATCTTGTAGCTGAGGAAATTCTCCATCTTTTATGACCAAGAAAGCATAGAAAAATGTCAAATTTCAAACTTTTGAGCAAAGTTTCGCTCAAAGATAGGAATTTCGGGCAAGTGGACTTTTGTTGAACAATGGGTGGGTTATCAATCTTTTTGAAAACAAACATCGACTCACATATATTCAATAGATAGCACAACTCCTCGCGGTCATTTTGCACTATTAGTAGTACTGCCGAGATACCAATTTAAGTAAGCACCGACACCAAACGTTCACATACCTAGGTGGAGACCAGGTAACGAAAATGACCATGCTTCTCGAGCACCTGGAGTGGCCAAAAAGTGACTTTTTGAATTTTCCATTTTTGTAAACATGCTCAGCGAGACTCGCTGAGCATTTCGCTACCGTTAGTACACTCAGCCCTTTGCGTGTTAAAGATCAGATGTCAAAAATTGCACCAAAAACAGTCATATGAGTGTTCTTAAAACTCATGTTAATACCCAATATTAATAAAAAAAACCAACCAAATAAGTGGCCGAGTATGCATCAAACTGAATGCCTTTCTTCAAAAACCCCTGAGTTGACCACCCCCAATGCGCCAGAATTGGGTAAACCGTAGCTAAACATAAGTGATTTACCAAAAAAATTAGAACAAAATCTGCTTACAAGACACTACAATAGAATAGACAATAAAAGTGGCGAATTCACAGCGTTCTGCCACAGCCCCGGATATAATAGTAGAGGCACGGGCAGCAAAAACATATTGGAAAAAGAATGTGGAATGAGCTGTCACTCCAATCCCAAAGAACTCAGAGCCACCAACAAAAGGAGATAGCCAGCCCATAGAGTTATCGCCGTAAGCAAAAGCCCATCCTATGGACCAGTAGCCGATAATTGTAATCACTGAAATTTTTACAAAAATTGTAAAGTGTGAAAAATTTTAAGTCTTGTGAGCAATTGGAAATTTAAGCGCATTTGACTTTTTCTTAACTACAGGGTGCGCCAATTTTTTCGCACGTATTTGTTTTGGCCATAACTTTTTTGTTTTTCATGATTTTGACGTAATTTTTTTTTAAAAGAAAGCTGAGACTCTAGGCAACCGAACCGTACCAAATTTGTTTATGTTTGTTTGTCGTACACACTAAAAATTGTGATTAAGGAAAAGGTCTAGTTTTTCTTTTTTTAGCCATGACCTACACAGTTTAAGACAAGGCAAAATTCGTCGAATGGTTCATCGAAGAAGGCAAAAAGTGTCACAGCATTCGGTGTTCGATATGGAAGGGAGCTTGGAAGGAATACTAAGGTGCCGGACAAGAACAGGCTGTGGGGTTGGTACGCAAAGTTCAAAAGCCAAGTAAGTGTTGATCGAAAGAAGAAGACTGGCAATAAGGTTTGGTTACCAGCACAGTTCTTGTAACCAACAGCATGTTTAGTGGGTTCGAACTGTTCAAATAAATTTTTTTGTCAATGTTCGGTACGGTTGCCTAGAGTCTCAGCTTTAAAAAAAATTACGTCAAAATCATGAAAAACAAAAAAGTTATGGCCAAAACAAATACGTGCGAAAAAATTGGCGCACCCTGTATTTCCTTATTTCCTCTAATTCAACGACCCCTTTGACTTTGAGGACCTACAGTAGCGAGCAAAAAAGGACAATTTATTGTACTTCAACGGCCGCCCGTATATCAGATTTGTTGCATTTTTGGTGCTCTTTCAAACGCTATGTCAAAATTCTAATTTTTGTGAAAACCCCAGAAATATATTTCACTTATACGAGACCGACCTCTATTTTGGACGAGCAGATCCAGCACTGAAAAAGGCAGGGTTCAAGTTGAAAAAAGTAAAAAAAAACCCTTTTTACTGTATTGTAAGCCATTTTTTATTTATTTTTTGATTTTGACTAGGAATCGTCACTTTTATGTTGATGGTCATAACTTTTCTCAGAATAATCGAAAAGAAAAGTTTGACCTACCAAACAGTAGCTAAAATTTGTGCTTTCAAACAGTATACACATTAACTTACACAAAAATGAAAAAAGATACCAAATGTCATTGGAAAACATTTGTTGCCATTTGTCCCATTTTTTCGCAGATTCACCCTTGTCCCATTTTCTTTGCTCGCCACTGTATATCTCTACATAGTATTTGGGACTGGGGGTGTGGTGGTGCGTGAAGAGGCGTCGCGCTATTTCTGTTTTTACAGCAAACTCATGTTGACAATCTCTTCGGAACCCTAAAGTACGACATCTTAGCTCCCTTTTAAGCATAAAACCGTAAAACTGAGGTGGCTCTAAAAACAAAGTTTTTCAAATATGAGATGGTGGATTTTAGCTTAAATTTTGGGAGGATTTTTGTGTTCAAGCCCGATTTTTGATCTTTTTTTCTCAAACCCATGTAAGCTATTATCTAGTTATCATCTGTCTGTGCATTGATGTTTCATTTTTGCGTGTGTTTTGTAATCAGTTAACGATTATTAATAGGCACAAACACTATGGCGGTGCCGATAGGGCCTTTTACTTCTTGCAACCCCTTATATATATGTACTTCTTATAAATATCTCAGCCCACACTATTTTGGGACAGCAAACACTAACGCTTATCCACTGCGCCATGCAACAAGGAAATTTCTAGTCACACAAGTTGCCCGCTCCCTGTAAGCACCCGAAAATCTCGAGATCGACCTCCCATTTTTCCGATAATTGGGGGTTCCGAAAATGCCTTACTGTAGGAAATACGGTACTTAGCCACCTCCCCCCTATTATGCCTTTCCGCTAAGTTACTGTGGTTTTCTCTCCTTCAAATATATTAGAATTATGGTGAAAAAAAAACGTTTGGACCCAAGGTAAGATGTAATTTTTGGCTGAATTACAAGATCTACCCATTTTTAAACTAACAGGAATCTAGCAGATTCTTGGCCAAAATATTGGTGCAGTTTTTTCCTCGAACAGCTCCAGCTTCTAAAAATGCAAATCCACATTGCATCACTAAATTTTTATTTTGTTTATAATGGATTATTACTACTATCAGATTAAACTCACAAAAAATTAGCAAAGCCATAGCACACTTGAAAAAAGCAGTTTCATTGTCTCGGAAACCGTCTTTCAGATTTTGCAGACTTGATTTGGTTTCTACAATTTGTTGGGCTAGAGCTTGAAGCACGGTCAATTCATCAGTTTGTGTGAATAGGTTGGAAGAGTTGGCCATCTAGCTATCTAAATTAGTGTTTTTAGAGTTCACATATACTTTATCTATGTTCTGTCAGTCTTGGGTGGAATAAATAAATAAGCAGAAGTTTCTCTTTCCTTCTCTGTTATTAATTCTTTTAAGTTTGAGCTAGCAGTAAAACTCTATGAACTCGAGGTTGGTGGAACTTTAGCAGACTTTAATAACGTAGAAATTAGCAACATGGTTGAGATTACACATTTTCAAGCAACAGCAAAGCAGTCGCTACTCTCCTTTATTTGCCATACAAGGGACCACAGGCGCCTATCGGCGCCTCTATAGTATTTCGAAATTTCAATGAGGGGCTATGACTTTATTCATAAAAATAGGTATATCTTTACATACTTTTTTCCCAGATAAAATACCCAGCAAAAATTACACAAATTTTTCGTTTTCCGCACCACAAAGTTTGTTGGTCGTCTCTGACCCCCAAATATCCAGGTTTGTATAGGCAACCTTATACTCAAAAGAAAGCTGAGACGCTGTAGATGTGCACCTACTTTACATAATTAAAAATGGTTATAAAAAAGTAGGGTAACAAACCCTCGGAAGTTGGAAAAGTTTTGAAAAATCAAAAAATTTGGCCAATTTCAAAGTTTGTTGGTCGTCTAAGCCCCATAAATATACATGTTTGTATTGGCAACCATATACTCAAAAGAAAGAGGATACGCTGTAGTTGTGCACCTACTTTACAGAAAAACAATTGCGAGGAAAAAGTTGGGAGAAAAGTACAAAAGAAACAAAAAACGTGACGGAACCTCATAGTCCAAATACTGTATAAAGATATGGAAGTCTTCTTAGCTGATGAAAAAAATCTAAGCCGATTCTGCGAATGGATGCAGCGCTTTAAAATTCCACTGAAATGCACAGCTCCGGACATGGAATATACCAGCAAAGTTAAGCTCCTGATGACCAAGCTTTCGTTCGAATACAGAAAGAGCTGCCTGCAAAAAGATAGGTAACATTTTAGAATCCCGCCCCCCAGCCAGCGCAAAATTTACTTATACCGAAGGAGGAGGGATCCGTCTCATATTGATTCTCGTGCTCTGAAACGGCACGGAAACACATTGGTTTCTGAAAAATCGAAAAAAAATTTCGGTTTGCCTTGGTCCCCCAATGTGATGAAACAAGAAAAATTCCAAAAAAAGTTGTTTTTTAAATTCCCGCCAAAACATTTTTAAAGGGAATAAGGGCTGTATTGGGAGGGGAAGGGAATAAAAGGGGGCCACTTTGATGGCAAAACGATAAAAAAAAGTAAATTTAAGACTATTTAGACTGTCTAACCATGTTTTTCAACATATGCCGTGGCAAAAAGAGACTCTTTATGCATTTTTTGATCAAGAGTCTTTCTCGGAATCATGTCTAAGGTAATCCCGCGCATCCCAAACTCTCAAGCCCAGTGACTTTTTCCAACTGTTCGCTCATTTTCGCTCTTTGGTGCTAGAAAGTTATGAGTGCTGTCGCATGGTCAAAAGTGATAGAAATGAGTTCCGACACTTCGTCAACAGTCTCAAGAGTCAGCGCCGCTTTTAAAAAATTAAGTGCTCTCAAACAAGCAAAATTCGGCTGCCGGCTATTACTTCTTTAACTGAAGTAAAACAGAGAATCGAACATGTTGAGCATTCGAAAGTCGATAAAAAAGTTGGGAGATAAGACCTAGCCATAGTTGCACGGGCGTCGGCGCCGGTGTGCGCCCCAAAATTTTTCAGAAAAAAGGGGCGCCGGTGCTCGACACCGATTTGAAAAAAAACCGGTGCCGGCGCCCGGCGCCTCTTTTTTCAGCAATGTGCTTAATAATTTTTCAGTAAAGATCTTTTTTCATACTTAATTTTTCTTTCCATTAATTGATTTTTTTGCTGAAAGTTTCGCTCTACAGCCGCTGTAGAGCGAATGTTTAGTGTCACCTCAATGCTAGCAGCTGGAAGAAAAAGTCCAACAAAAACATTATTGTTAAAAAGCAAAACCATGTTGGTGTAAACAAGGAAATGATTGATGCATGATTTTGTTTCCCGCCCTTTTTTCTAATAAACTTAAAAAATATTGCAAAAAAAACTTTCTGACAAATTTATTCATCATTTCGGCGCCCGGCGCCGAAAAAAATTAAGTGCCATACTTTGCTCCCGGCGCCGATTTTCAGAAACGCCGGCGCCGGTGCCTGCGCCCGGCGCCCCGAATATAGCCGGCGCCTTCTGGCACCGGCGCCGTTTCCGGCGCCGATTTTCAGAAACGCCGGCGCCGGTGCCTGCGCCCGGCGCCCCGAATATAGCCGGCGCCTTCTGGCACCGGCGCCGTTTCCGGCGCCCGGCGCCGATTTTCAGAAACGCCGGCGCCGGTGCCTGCGCCCGGCGCCCCGAATATAGCCGGCGACTTCTGGCACCGGCGCCGTTTCCGGCGCCCGGCGCCCATTTTCAAAAACGCCGGTGCCGCTGCCGGCGCCCGGCGCCGAAAATTTTTTCCGTGCAGCTATGGACCTAGCAAAGCTATCACAATAATACATTTATATATTAAAAATAAAATCGACAAAATGAAGCGACAAATGTAAAACTTAAACTATTCTCGCCCTTTTCCTATTGATTGTTCTACTTCTAGGCAATAAATAACATTATTTATTGCTTTTGAACTCTCTTTCGTTTGTTTATGGTTTACCCAAAGTTCATCAGTTTTGTAACAGTAAAAAAGTGTCTGGTTGATCATTCAAAACATGTTTGTCCAGCAGCGAATGTTTTTAAAGGCAAATTGCTAAATGCCAATAGAAAATGTTTTCGAAATATCTAGTCCCCCAAATATCATAAAGCTAATATTTTTAGTAAAAAGCCTTAGCATCTAAGTGTCTTGTTTCAACTGCTCAAGTATTGTAGTCAACAATGGATTCAGCTAAAGGCGAGTGTCCAAGGAGTAGTGCTGCTTCAGGCACGTGCACACACATGTCCGGCAATAGTAAGGATGAAATCGATCCGCTAAATGCTGTGAGTAATGCATACCAATTACAAAATTAAAAGAATAAGGTAGGCTACTAGTGGCATTCTGAGCCGGGCTTAAGCCTCCTCAATTTGCCTCCTCCGTTGTTATTACCGCATTTATTCTTCTATGTTTTGAATTGCCGAAAATCAGAAAATTTTGAGGTCGGTCTCGAGATTTTTGGGTGCTCAAGCAAAAGCTAAAAAGTAGAATTAGTAGAACTTGTGAAAGTTAAAGAAAGGCAATAAACAGCTTTGCAAAATATTGCTTCTACCCTGAGATATAGACCCTCAGAATTAAAATTGAGCATATTACAAAGGGTCTTTTATTAGAAAAAATAAAACTAAAATATAAAATATTAGGGCGAAAAAATTGAGTCACACTGTAAATATGTTCTTTATTGAATGAAGGTCATATTCAAAAAAAATCGCAAATAAATTTTTCAGATGCATGCTCCTAATCAAAAACCGGCGCCGGACCAGCCTTTTCCTCTGTCCACTCATAGGGTCAAGTCGTCTATACCCAAAGCTAGCTCACCCAATGAGACCTGGGAGTATCCGTCCCCTCAAATGTTTTGGAATGCTATGTTGAAAAAAGGTGGGATTTATTAGTTTTGGGCCGACAGTTTTTTTAATAAAATTCATAGCTTAGGCTGGAGATGGAAGGACGACCAGATCACTCCGAAAGATATGGACTATATTATCGATATACACAATGCGAACAACGAAAAAGCCTGGAGAGAGGTTTTGAAATGGGAAAATCTACTGCATCCGTAGGTATTTTCGTATTTGGCTTGATTAGTTCAGATATTTACTTAATTGATCATACCTAATTGATCCTTTAAAAAATATAAGTTTATTTGCAGAGAATGTGATTACCCTAAGCTCAAAAGCTTTAAAGGAGATGCCAGGAATATTTCTCCGAATGCACGCATCCGCAGTTGGCTAGGGTATGTTTCATAAAAAACACTTAAATAAATATACAGTCAAACTTCGATAACCCGGCACCCTTTTTAAAAATTATTATATTTAATTCTGCCTGCTAATTTCTGAAAAATGCCCGCTAATTTCTTTAAAAATTGCCCGCTAACTTTGTAGTTGCATTTTTCTCTACATTCTTGTGTTAATTTTGTCAAGTTTTTAACATTATCGTGTAGCGCAAGATTTCAGCTTTCCAACTAGCTATCAAACTTTATTGAATGATTTCAGAAATGATAAGATTTAGGGGTTTGAAAAAATAAGGGTTGTTTCGTCTCAACCCCTAAATATTTAGATTTCTGAAATCATGCGATGAAGTTTGATGGTTTGTTAGAAAGCTGAGATCTTGGGCTACACGATAATATTAAAAGTTTTGAAACATTTATAAAAAATAGAGAAAAATGCAAGTAAAAAATAGCGGGCATTTTTAAGAAATTAGCGGACAAAATTAAATACCACTTTTTTAAAAATAATGTTTTGCTTTTTTAATGCCGAAATTGCAAAAGTTATGAAAAACGATTCGCAAAATAGGAATCCTTACGATTTTTTGGACCATACTGTCAAAACGAAAGTAGTAAAATAAATTGAAAATTGAGATAAAAAAAGTGTCGGACCCAAGACGGGAACGAAGTTCAGGAGGGTGCCTAGTTATTGAATTTCAACTGTAAAGCTAATTAGTTTTCAGCTATGAACTGCCTTTCGATCGACATGACTGGGTAGTGGACAGATGTGGTCAAAGAGATGTTAGTAGTTTTCTACTTAGTAGCCACAACCCTCAACTAAATCTTGTGTTTCAGGTGCGCTACATCATCGACTACTACGACGGCGGCAAAGTAGATGACACTACCAAGCAATTTACCCATCTGGACGTCCGTCCTGCAATCACTGATTTGACAAATCTGTGGGACAGGATGGTGGTCGGCTACTGGCGCTTTAAAGCAGAATACCTCGGGCTCGACCCCAAACTGACTATTCCTCCGATTAAGGAAGAGCAATAAGTGTGTGTGTGTTAGAAGCAAATGCGTAGGCAGACCTTGTTATTTTTTAGTCAAGAGTTGCGGTGAGATTATCCAAATTTATTATTTGTTATGATTCATCAATAAACACAAGTTTGATCTGGCTGAATGTTGAGTACCTTGAGAAATTTAAGGCAAAAGGACCTGATACTTTTGTTTGGCATAGCTAAAATTAGGTTTTTATTAAGTAGGTACAGTCAAACCTCGATATAGCACGACCCCCACCTAGGGTCCGACACTTTTTTTACCTCGATTTTTGAAATATTTTTTTCAACCCTGATTAGTCAGTCTGATCAGCAAAATCGTACAGATTCTTATTTTACCGGTCGTTTTTTTGAATGGCAAACTTTTTACCGTAAAGAACCGCGGGTCTCGATATAGTGCGACCCGTTTTTGAAAATAGGGTCGCATTTTATCGAGACCCGCGGGTCTTTACTGCAAAAAGTTTGCCATGTCGGACCCTAGGTGTGAACGAACTTCAGGGGGTCGCGATATATCGAGGTTTGACTGTAGTAGGAGTATGTCAACGAGAGTAGTGGGCAAATGGTTGCTCGGCTGTGCCGGTATGGTGTATGGAGCCGTGGCTGTCGGCGGAGTTACCAGGTATGAAGTATTTTTCACTGCTAGAACTGACCTACCTATGATTTTTGGCGGATTTTAAAATGGCTATAACTTTCTTATTTTTTCACGTTTTGACGAAATCTTTTTTTATGTTTGACACTATGTGCGCATGCAAAAGTTTTCATATTGGGGATAAAAAATGTAATTTTTTAGCAAATAGAATTTTCGCCGCATCGGAAAGCTATAGTGGGCATGGTATGAGGTATGGTATGAAAGATATGAAATTCAGTGCTAAGTTCAATATTGCCGTATCTTCATGTAATAATTCTCCTGAAACAGAAAAACTCACAAGCAAACATGAACAATTGGGAAACGAATCTCCTAACTGTAGCTGTAGCTGCCGTCAAAAAAATTATCGTACCATCGCTTGATATTAGCTGCATCTGCATAATGCATATGGCGCGTTATTACAAGAAAGACCTCAAAAATTGAGCGACGGCAATATTGCAGCTGAACTTAGCACTGAATTTCATATCTTTCATACCATACCTTTTACCATACCTACCACAGCTTTTTGATGCGGCAAAAATCCTATTTGCTGGAAAATTACATTTTTCGGCTTTCAAAAAACACGAAAGCTTGAGTTCAGAATCCCCCCCACGGGGAGTGATCAGATGGAGGAGATAACATCATACTCGTGTTTCTCGTCCCCGATTTCCTGAGAAAGCCGGCTGTTTTTTTAATTCTGAGAAAATTTTTTTTTCGATCCACTGAGGGGGGGGTATCATGGTTTTTTAGCCAAAATTTGAAAAATTTAAATTGGCGCCTTTTGAATTTTAAAGGGATTAAGGGCTGTATAGGGAGGGGAAGGGAATAAAAAGGGGGCCTCTAATCACATAGGGCCCACTAATAAGAAGATGTTCAACATAGTGTTGAATACTGGGGGCTACCGCATATAGAAACTCTGGTATGCATACATTTTTCATGGATCCAAAGTCTTTTTCGAGTGATTTGTGTCTTAGGTATGTGGGTGTGCGCATCCCAACTCCCCCGAAGCGGGCGCAGGGGGCTTGAGAGTTTGGGATGCGCGCACTCACATACCTTAGACATGATTCCGAGAAGTACTCTTGACCATAAAGTGCATATAGAGTCTATTTTTGCCACGGCCCAGTTGAAAAATATCGTAAGACAGTCGAAGAATATAAATATTCACTTTTCTAACGTTCTGCCATGAAAGTGGCACCTTTTTATTCCCTTCCCCTCCCTATACAGCCCTTAATCCCTTTAAAATTCAAAAGGCGCCAATTTAAATTTTTCAAATTTTGGCTAAAAAAACATGATAACCCCCCCCCCTGTGGATCGAAAAAAAAAATTTTCTCAGAATTAAAAAAATAGCCGGCTTTCTCAGGAAATCGGGGTCGAGAAACACGAATATTATCTCCTCCATCTGATCACTCCCCGTGGGGAGTATTCGAAACTGCAACCAACACGAATATGAAGTTATCTTCTCCATCAGACCCTTCTGCGTGGAAGTAATTTTTTCCTGCAACCCATTTTTCATCCCCAAAATGAAAACTTTCGCATGCGCATGTAAAACAAAACGTCCCACGTTGGGAAATCGAACAAAACAAATGTTTCGTCAAAACGTGAAAAAATAAAAATGTTATAGCCATTTTAAAATTCACAAAAAATCTGCGCCACCCTGTACTTTCTGTATTGATCTCCTTTTCAATAAGATGTAAATTTGTGACATTAGGCTAAAAACATTCTATGAGCACACAAGTACGGCAGCAGCGAAGATTCGAAAAAATTGTTTTAGACTGAATATCGAACGAGAAAACCCCCAAATAATATTATGGGTACTAAATTAATAAAGAAGATACATTTCAGACTAACAGAGTCAGGTCTGAGTATGGTCAACTGGGACCTGTTCAAGTCAATGAAACCACCGTTTAACCAAAAGGAGTGGGAAAAAGAGTTTGATAGGTACAAGGCATATCCCGAGTACAAATTGTAAGTTTGGTTTACCCCTGCTGCCAAGTCAAATAACTTTTTCTGTGCAGTAAGACCAAAGAGGACCAGATGAGCCTCAGTCAATTCAAATTCATCTGGACCATGGAGTATGCGCACCGAATGTGGGGACGAGCTATCGGAGTTGCCTTTTTTGTACCCTGTACCTACTTCTGGTATCGAGGTCGATTTTCCAAGCCCATGAAGGTGAAAATGCTGGTGGCTGGATCACTGCTACTCACTCAGGTATTTCAAAGGTCAAATCTCGTAAAATAATTACAGTAATTTAAAAATACAGGGTTTCCTCGGCTGGTACATGGTCAAATCGGGTCTGGATCCAAGTCAAAACTCCAACACAGACATCCCTCGTGTCAGTCAATACAGGTATTGATTATTTTGGTCTTTGGTGATTAGAACTTGTGGGTGTAGATAGACAATTTTTTTCTCCGAATGACATTTTTCTGTCGGCGAAAGACTTTTTGTTGTTGTCGAAAAACTGGCAAGCTTTTTCTTTTCCAAAACCAATTCGCTTCATCGAAAATTATTTGTTTCCAAGACCAAATTTGAACAAAATTAGAGACAGAAACGGGACGGGATCCCGTCGGGATTCCGATCCCGCCCGAGCAGATTTTGGGCCAAAATCCCGCCCCTAAATCCCGCCCGATCATTTCCCAGAATCCCGATTTCGATCCCGAAAATCGTTGAATCGCGAAGCGAAAAAATTGATCGTTTCTCGCATTTTAGTTCTTCCTGTTTTCTCGCTTAATTTTTTTTGCCATCACGTTTTTGCTGTGATTGAGCTTCATATTAGTATTTACACTAGAACTTGGCGATGCCGCGATGCGGCGCCGATATAAGCTGGCGCCGATAGTGCTTACACGCAAGGTCAAAAGAATCATACATGATACCACCAGGATTTACCAAAATGCCTTGGTCCCCTGTGGTTTTTGGCAACTTTTAAGAGGATGTAACTTTTTTTTGAGTCGGATGACCGCAACTTTTGATAGTTTTTTTACTCAGTAAATCTACGACACTAATTCGAATGGCGTGGACAGATTGTTGATCTGATTGATGGAACACCCCTAACATTTTTTTGTGACAGACCACAGACACAAAACAGCGCTATACTACAGCCAGAAAAGGCGGAAATGCTCATATTTCTGAACAAGGCGCTGCCACAGATCAATTACTCTTACTAAAATTATTATATTTTTTCCGTTGCTGTTGTTTGTGCATAGTGTTGTCAATAAAAGATAGAATTAGGAAAAACCCGAAATTTCGTCGAGATCCCGTCGAATCCCGAAATTTTTGAACGACAATCCCGATCCCGAATATTTTTTCGCCGAAAATCCCGTCCCGAAGGCCTCTTTCTGTCTCTAAACAAAATCCTTTTTGGGAAAAGAAAAAGTGTCGGCGACAAGAAAAAGATATACGACAAAAAAAAGTTTTGTCCGTTTAAGATTAGCTGCCCATTTATCCACAGCATTTGTGCTCTACTCCCTGTTATTCTCCACTGGATTAAGCAATGTGCTCAGGCCATATGATGTAAGAAAGTTCCGTTTTATGATTTATCTAGGCTTAAAAACATTTCAGCACTCCCACCTGGCCAAAATAGGCAAGCTTCGTGGCATGACCCACAGCAACAAACTGCTTGTATTTACTACCGCAGTCATGGGTGAGTCTTCCATCTAGACACTTTTCAAGTAACTTTGGTTTATTTAGGTGCCTTTGTGGCTGGACTAGATGCTGGTCTGGTATACAACTCATGGCCTAAATATGCCGACAGATGGGTGCCGGAGAACATGCTGTCCAAGAACCCTAAGTGGAAAAATGTGTTTGAGAATGAGGTCACAGCTCAGTTTGTTCACAGGAACCTGGCAAGTTTTTGATTTTTCGAACCATACATTTGTTAACAGGGTATGTAAAATACTAGTGAATATTTTTCAGGCCTATCTAACCTTGTTTTCCGTGACTCTGACTTGGATTGTGGGTCGTAAGATGCGCTTAAGCACCAGAGCCAAGGTAGCTCTTCATGGTTTGCTGGGTGCAGCTTATGCTCAGGCAGCTCTTGGAATCAGCACTTTGGTGTGTCTTTTTTGCATTAAACCTACTGCTGAAATTCTTCAAAATAAATTTGACAGATCTACTTTGTGCCTACCTGGCTAGCCGCCCTCCACCAAAATGGATCCATGGCACTGCTCAGTTTTGCCATGTGGCTGAGCCACGAATTGCGAAGGATTCCTAAGTAAAATCTATGGCTAACTAAGTATGGTAGTTTTAGAATTGTATATTAGGTATTTATCATGTAAATTGGGCTATGATGCTGTTATAATTGTTGGTAGGAATTGCTAAAATAATAATATAATCTTCTAAAGGTTGATTGAAAGACAATTAACTAACACGGGAAAGGCACAACCACCGCGTCACGCATCAAAGAACGTTATGTAACAAAAGATAGCTGCTCTCTTTGAGCTGCTCACCAAACCGTTTGCAAAATCTGCTGCGCACTAAACTGCGCCATGTTACTAGCTTTTGAAAGTTAGAATTTTCGGGAGCTATTATCTATAGCAGATCAACAAACACATTCAACAGGTGTGTGTGGCGCAGTGTTATTGGTTCAGGCTCTCTTTTTATGTCGCAGGTTCGATTACCACTAGGTGTATTTTTTTTTAAAGTTCCTGATTAACTTTAATTAAACTTCTTTATCGTAAGGCAGCAAACAATCAATTTTTTATTGATAAATAACAAACAATGAATGGCAATGCTTGTTTAAAACAAAATAGCAAAGAAAGCTCATGCCAGAACATTGTTGATGATCACAATTCTTTGGAAAACAAACTTTAATATGTGTCTGGAATTGTTCTTTGCCATCGATATACTCGATATACTCACAAGCCCTCCAAGAGTGTTGCAGAAAATCTCGGGAAATTGGGCTGCAAAACTGACAAGAGACCACTTCAGGAACTCGCAGAGTGTTGTCACGCTAATGTATCTTGAGAACGAGCTCATTGGCTGTGACATCAGAATGAATGCGACGATTGAAACCTGTGAAGATCCGGAAAAAGAAAACAACGAAAGCTTGGATAAGAGAAGTTGAACTAGCCGTGAGTATGTCGATGGCGAAGAACAATTCCAGACACACATTAAAGTTTGTTTTCCAAAGAATTATGATCATCAACAATGTTCTGGCATAAGCTTTCTTTGCTATTTTGTTTTAAACAAGCATTGTCATTCATTGTTTGTTATTTATCAATGAAAAATTGATTGCTTGCTGCCTCACGATAAAGAAGTTTAATTAAAGTTATACAGGAAATTTAAAAAAAATACACCTAGTGGTAATCGAACCTGCGACATAAAAAGATAGCTTGAACCAATAACACTGCGCCACACATACCTGTTCGATGTTGTTGTTGATCTGCTATAGATAATAGCTCCCGAAAATTCTAACTTTCAAAAGCCAGTAACATGGCGCAGTTTAGTGCGCGGCAGATTTTGCAAACGTTTTTGTATCTTTTGCTACATAACGTTCTTTGATGCGTGACGGGGTGGTCGTGCCTTTCCCGTGTAAGCTAAAAAGCTAAAACAGATGCCCGAGATACTAATTTTGTCGAAATTTTTTATATATTCAGGACTCTTATAGTCTTTAAGCTTATAAATGTAACAATAATTTTTATTTGCACCTTGCAGACAGCAGCAAATTTCTTATTTGTACAACAAAGTTAGTAAACACAATTACCACTGTTTATTTATCACTGGTATTTACTTCTCAAATATATGTTTTTAATGACGAGAAAAAAGCATCTGTCCAATTTTGCTGCAATCCACATTCTTCTGAGCTGGAATATGAAGGCTTTGGCGATCGGCTTCACTCAATCCTTGAATCACTGCTTGAGCTTGCTCACATTCAACTGGCAGAGTCAGGTTGTTGTCTTCAGCAATATCCTGCAAAAATATATAAATACTGAAGTTGCACCTCAACCTTAAATTCACTAGTTACTTTCATTTTTTCCAAAGCCGCAGAGGCTGATGGGCTCAACTCAGCAGTGCTGAACTTGGCTAACAGCTTTTGACGGAAAGACTCAACCTTGGCATACAGATCTTCAGCTTGTTCCTTAATTTGTTTTTTAACGTTTTTGTTGTTTAAACGACATGTATACCTTGAGAGCTTGGGACAAAGTACCAGCGAACTCGTGAAACTTAGCGGAGAGCTCAGCTTTAGTAGCGGTTGTATCCTTGAAAATGGTCTCTAATTGATCTTTTTGTTCTTTGGTCAGACTGCCGATGAATTGCTTAACCTCTGCTGCGAATGCTTTGGCCTAAAACAAGGTGAATTAAGCAATGTGATACAACCTTTTTCGGTTTGAGTGGTATTGAGAAAATGTTGCAAGTAAAATTGCAAGTAATCCATTTTCTCATTCGTATATGAATTTTATTGTGGTTTTATCGACCTTTTTAGAATTTTTTGATCACGTTAGAAAATTTTTAAAAGTCAACTGTGGTTTTGCAAATGACAAAAATTTTGGGTCAGACACGATAAAAACCTTGAAATAGCGACTCCCCTTCTGATGTTATTTACAATTTTTTTAGTTAGAAATACGGTGTAAGGCAAAATTATGTTTTTACTAAAGTTTATTTTCAGATAGGCCTCGAAAATTTGAAAAACGATGTAGGTAAAGTTCGAATATGTCCCGATTTTTTAAATGGGCGCCCTTGAAATTTTAAAAGCGCCAATTCAAAAATAAGGGCAGTTCAAAGCTCTGGTATAATGACTTAAAAAAGTTCTGGTGCCCCCCGTCAGAAATTTCTGGCCACGCCTTTGCGTGTAAATGATTCTTGATCCTCTTTGAACTGAACGTTATTAAAAAATTTTATTATTACTTAGCTTTTTTATTTTATTACTTAGCAGGAATTTCAAGTTGTAGATCGCGTGCTTTAATTTGATTGACTTTAATATGTTAGATAGATCTACATTTTCCAAATTCCTTGCAATGTGTAGTTTGCTGGGCAGCGAAGCGATCAACCCTTGGCCGAGTACGACAATATGTGAAATTTTAGGGTGGACTCCTATATATGCCAAAACTCATATTTAGAACACAAAAAGTGCATTAAAATATTTTTTGAGAAATTTTATAAGAAAAAAATTTCAAAAAAATAGCTTGGGGTACCAAGGCAATTTTTTGAAATTTTTATACGAAAAAAAGGTTTTTTTGCTGAAAATGATTTCAAAGTGCTAATAAACAATTTTTGTAGAGATCGGAATCCCGATCCCGATTTTCGTCCAATTTTTGAGTCCAAATGCTGGAATCGGGATCCCGATCGCGTTTTTAGTCGGGATCTCGATTTTTGGCATTTTTTTTTGTTTTTAAATAACCGCCAAATTCAATTTAAAAACGCATTTCAAATGAACTGGATTGAACTCTGCTGTATCTCTTTTCCTCTTTCTTCTCAAATATCACAATAACTTCTTTTAGTTCTAACTCCCACAAGATGAGCTCAATTTGGAAGATCGGCCTCTATACCAAGACAGATACAGGAACTGTTTGCAAGGTGTGCGGAGCTACAATTCTGAGGACAGCTGGAAGCACCAAGGAGCTTTTCGTTCATCTAAAGATTTCAGGCCACGAAGAATACGCGAAGAAGCTAGATACACTGGAAAAGGAAGTCTAAATGGAGCAATATGGAGCTCATTGCCTACTCGAAATTGAAGTGCATTAACCCTGATGAGGACCTTTTGGAATTTAAGAAGGTTAGATTTATTTAAAACTTTGATTTATATTTAAAATAAATCAATTCAGATCAATGAACCGCTCTATCCCAAACTGGCGAAGATGGCTAGGCGATTCCTCTCTGCACCGGCGACAAGCGTGGCAAGTGAGCAGCTTTTTTCGGTGGCCAAGGACGTTTACGGCTGCAGGAGGTCAAATCTGGATCCGAGAATGCCAAGATGCTCGTTTTATTGAATAAGTCCCTCCCACAGTTGAATTACTCATTGAAATTGTCGGATTTCACTGAATAAAGGTCAATATTGCAGATTAATTATTGTTTTATTTATTCTATGTAATCCCGGTATATAAGTCGGGATCCCGATTTTTTTTGGAAAATCCCGATCACGACAAATTTTGTTTTATAAAATCCCGATTCGGGATCAAATCTTGCCTAAACTCCATCTCTAGATTTTTGAAACTTTTTAAGAAACTTTTTTCCAAATCGACAGGGGGAATCAAGGCATGTTTTTTTCAAGACGCGCGAACTCATATAGAGTCGAAATGAGCCTGAAAATAGTAGTAAGTTAAAAAAAACAGTTTTTTAATTGTGGGCCAAAAACCCGATTTTTTGAATTAAAGGAGGTATAGTTATTGGATATTTATGTTATTTTTAAATTACATCTTGAGCAATAGGATTTGCGGAAATATTCTTGAGCTCAGCTGACGACTGATTTTCAGGTGCTGGTTTAGCAAGCAATACATTAAACACACAAGCACACACAACTACTACTCCAAAGCAAACAGAAGAGTGCATTTTAAATTACTTGCTGAAATTAGTGACTGATAAAATACACAAAACAGCAAGTATAATTATGTAAACAATTTTTTTTAAATCCTATTTATATAACTTTTTAAACAAGATACACTTCCGTTCACCAAAATATTTAGTCTGTTAATCTAAAAATACGTGTATATGTTACTTATTAAATCCAACTAATTGCTTTGGCAGGCTGTGGTGTGTGTAAATGGGTCTAATCTCCAATATTTTTAAACATCAAAATAGGAAGTTGTTAACCACCAGCTCCTGTTTTTCCACAGCAGTTTGTATTCAAGTTGATTACGAGAACAGAAAAAGAGAATTGTCAGTTTACAGAAATCTAAACTTTTTTGTATTGAGTTAAAAAACGACGGTTCACTCTGGTGGATTTTTAATGGAGAAGAGGAACATCACGAAATCAAGCATTAAAACTGAAGTGCGATGCCTTCAAAAAGCCCGATTTTCTTAATGATTCATTAAAGACCGGGATAGTTTTTTCTTCAGGCGGGTTAACAGTGAATTTATTCTGTTCGAATCTTCGTTGATAGTTACAAGTAAGTTCTTTGTCTGGGCTTTTTAATGGTGTGTCGTTTGTTTACATACGAAAAAATATAAGTCCAAGTTACGCCATTTCTGAAAAAATTACAATTTTATTTAAAGTGTAGGAAATTTTTGCAGAGGTGGTTGTAACCGTAGTGCTTGTGATGCAGGTGCTATGGTGAACCGTCGTTACAGTCAGGCGTTCTCGTATTAAACGAATATTAAATGTTAGAGTTGCGTTTAAATATGCAGAAGAGGTTGCAACAGAAGTTTCTTTCATCGCGTCACACGAGAGTAACTTTCACATTTTTTTGAGATTCCCAGGTCGCTCTCACACTAGAAAACATGTAACACAAGTGTCATGCGTTTCATGATCAACTAATTTTTAAGGGATTATGGACTGTGTTGGGAGGGGAAGGGAATAATAGGGGGCCACTTTTTCAAAGCTTTTTTTGACTTTTTTTTGTTTTACCATATTTTTCAACTCCGACCGTGGCAAAAAGATGCTCTATATGCGTTTCATGATCAGGAGTACTTGTCGGAATCATGTCTAAAGTAATTGAGTGCACGCATCTCAAGCCCCCTGTGTCCTCGAATGGGGCTTGAGGCTTGGAGTTGAGATGCGCACACCTACATACCTCAGACACAAATCACTCGAAAGTGACTCTGGATGCATGAAAACACATGCACACCAGAGTTGCTACCGTATTTCCTCTAATAGGAGCACCGGTGCGCTTATTTTTTAAACCCCGCTCTAGGGGGTGCGCTTATTAGAGCCGTTTTGAAATTTTTACGTGAAATCCAAAATCAAAAAAGCGGAAACGGTAGAGTTCGCGGGAATTAAGAAAAAAAAAGCTTGTTAGAAAAAAAATTCTGCTCCGAGATACAGACCCTCAAAGTTGAGGGGTGTGCTTTTTAGAGCGGGTGCTCCTATTAGAGGAAATACGGTATCTGCGGTAGGCCCCAGTATTCAAAACTATGTTCAACATTTCCCTTTTCTAAATATTTTTTTATTCCAAATAAATGCATAAGCCAAATAAATGGCGTGCCTATAAAAGGTAAATTAGAGGAATGGTCAATGAACTATCTGATAAAAAAGACATTTGGTCAAATAAGGGTTTTCTCGAATAACATATTTCATCAAAGTCTTGTTTGAATTTTAAATTGTTTGGTCAATCGCACATTTGGTAAAAGGACATTTACTCTAGCCCTGTTTTTCTCAAATCCTAATGACCTTCTTGTCAGTCCTTTCACTGTTTTTCACGTTCAGATGATGGCCTACAGCAGCACCGATGAAGCTACAACTTCAGAAGATTAAGAAAATCTAGGTCAGACCTTGAAACATTTTTATTTTCTCTCATCGTATTTATGTGTTTTCAGTGGAACGCGCGCTTAATTTGGTCGCTATGAGCACGCGAACTCCAAAAAGAAGAGCTAAGAAAAGGCAGGCTGTGCTGATACCGGAAGTGGAGCTTCAGTTTCCTTCGAGTCAAAAATGAAGAGACCTTGCAATACATGAAGGTTGTTCTTCTCATTTTTTGCTGTTGTTACCTATGTTTTTATCAGGTGACTTCTTCTGCTTCGTCAACAAAGATGCTGATGAAATATCGCACTGGCGTTGCACCAAACAAAGGCTCGGATGCAAAATGGCTCTAGAAACAAATAACGAAAGGCAGTGCGTTGGGATCAGTATTGGAGAGCACAACCACGTATCAGAGGCGTTTGATCAAGAAAAAAGAATGATATACAGTCGCACAGCTCAACTAGATAAACAGAACGCAGTATATGTCTTTATGATTCATTTATACGGGTTATATTTAGAAAAAAGCTCATGAAATTTTAACAGAAGTTACCCTATATGCCTCGAATGAAGCTGCTGCAAATGTTGATCAGCTCAATATCGCTCGTTGCGTCTATTACCATCAGAAGGTACACAAATCAATTGTTTTACTTAGCATCTGCATGTCAAACCATTTAAAAAACTCGACAACAGTCCGAATATTAGCTGCTTGCCAGAAGAAATGGCCATTCCACTCGACTTGAAGCAGTACAAAAATCAACAGTTCATTTACTTTGACAACGGACCAAAACTTCGGCGAATAATTATTTTTTCAACTCCTTCATTGCTCGAGGTATACTGATTTTATTTAGGTTTTTCAACTGAGCGTATTTTTAGTGCTTGAAAACTGCAGAATAATAGGGATTAAATGGAACATTCAGGCTCGTTCCGAAAGGGTGGTATTAATTTCTCACAGTCCATGCCAAAGTGGGTAAAACTTTCGTGCCTTGTCTTCATGCACTGCTACCGAAAAAGTCGAGAGGGACGTATAGTCAGCTGTTTTCTGCTATAAGAAGAATTCTGCCAGACGCAGTTGTCGGACATGCTCATGGACTATGAAATTTCTCTTATCGGGGGTTTTTCTTGCGTTTATCTGCGTAAGTTTTATTCTTGCGTTTACTCCGTTTTTACTCCTTTACTTTCACGGAGGATGGCAAGAAGCCAAAGTTTTGGAAGTGGTTGGGATAAATCAAAAAGGAATGCAATCTCCAGCAAGTCAAGCTTCGAACAGGAATTCAGCCAAAATTGAGCAGCAGCGACAAGAAGTAGAGTGCCAGAAGAAAAAAAAAGGCATTGACCTACAACGGAAATAGACTCGACTGTAAAAGTTTTCATAAGGACCACAATGTGGTCAACGTAGCCAGAAGTGGTCATCTGAAGGTGCCCTTTCTAGAGTTAAGAAAGTAAGCTACAGTTTTTGGTACAGCCTTACCGTTATTTTCAAGTGAATTCAATGGACTTTTGATTAGCATATAAGACTATGCAAAAATCAATTTTCAAAAAATTATCAATAACTAATTAGAAGTCTTTAACATCTGATACAAAAATGGTCGAAACTAAAAAATGTACTCTTTTCTAATTTTTAGAAAGAAAAGTTGACCTACCGGAATATACCCCCTAAATCAATTTTTTTAAAGTGTTTCCAAACACCCTATATCAACCTAAAATCACCTCAGAAGTTCATAAAAGACATTATTTTTGTGTTCTGGTCAATAAAAAATTGAGTTTTGGGCATTTTGAAATTTCGACCATTTGGCTGTTTTACCATGTTTTGGTCACTGGAGCTGGGCAAAAAGAGCCTCTAAATGCATTTTTGATCAAGAGTCTTGCTCGGAATTATGTCTAAGGTAAGTGAGTGCGCGCATCTCTAACCAACCAAGCCCCTTCGAGAGCGCAGGGGCTTGGTTGTGGGTGAGATGCGCACACCCATACTTAGACACAAATCACTCAAAGTGACTCTGGATGCATGGAGGGCTTGGGGTAGAGATGCACACCCACCTACCTTAGACACAAATCACTCGAAAGTGACTCTGGATGCATGGAGGGGCTTGGGGTAGAGATGCACACCCACCTACCTTAGACACAAATCACTCGAAAGTGACTCTGGATGCATGGAGGGGCTTGGGGTAGAGATGCACACCCACCTACCTTAGACACAAATCACTCGAAAGTGACTCTGGATGCATGGAGGGGCTTGGGGTAGAGATGCACACCCACCTACCTTAGACACAAATCACTCGAAAGTGACTCTGGATGCATGGAGGGCTTGGGGTAGAGATGCACACCCACCTACCTTAGACACAAATCACTCGAAAGTGACTCTGGATGCATGGAGGGCTTGGGGTAGAGATGCACACCCACCTACCTTAGACACAAATCACTCAAAGTGACTCTGGATGCATGGAGGGCTTGGGGTAGAGATGCACACCCACCTACCTTAGACACAAATCACTCGAAAGTGACTCTGGATGCATGGAGGGGCTTGGGGTAGAGATGCACACCCACCTACCTTAGACACAAATCACTCGAAAGTGACTCTGGATGCATGGAGGGGCTTGGGGTAGAGATGCACACCCACCTACCTTAGACACAAATCACTCGAAAGTGACTCTGGATGCATGGAGGGGCTTGGGGTAGAGATGCACACCCACATACCTTAGACACAAATCACTCGAAAGTGACTCTGGATGCATGGAGGGGCTTGGGGTAGAGATGCACACCCACATACCTTAGACACAAATCACTCGAAAGTGACTCTGGATGCATGGAGGGGCTTGGGGTAGAGATGCACACCCACCTACCTTAGACACAAATCACTCAAAAGTGACTCTGGATGCATGGAGGGGCTTGGGGTAGAGATGCACACCCACCTACCTTAGACACAAATCACTCGAAAGTGACTCTGGATGCATGGAGGGGCTTGGGGTAGAGATGCACACCCACCTACCTTAGACACAAATCACTCGAAAGTGACTCTGGATGCATGGAGGGGCTTGGGGTAGAGATGCACACCCACCTACCTTAGACACAAATCACTCGAAAGTGACTCTGGATGCATGGAGGGGCTTGGGGTAGAGATGCACACCCACCTACCTTAGACACAAATCACTCGAAAGTGACTCTGGATGCATGGAGGGGCTTGGGGTAGAGATGCACACCCACATACCTTAGACACAAATCACTCGAAAGTGACTCTGGATGCATGGAGGGGCTTGGGGTAGAGATGCACACCCACCTACCTTAGACACAAATCACTCGAAAGTGACTCTGGATGCATGGAGGGGCTTGGGGTAGAGATGCACACCCACCTACCTTTGTGGGTTACTATTAGAGACGGGGTTTATATTAGAATAATTACGGTAATTTTTTTTTATTTTCAGAATTTCAAAAAGTTTTTCGGAAATTTTTCAAATAATTTTCAGGGTCACATTATTTTATTTTAATTTAATTTAATTCTATTTTTCTAATTTTTGAGTAATGCGATGAACAAAAAAATTAATATCGTTTTTAGTATGCAGATTAACCGACATTAGTTGATCATTAAAGATTGTTGTTTGAAATAGCGGTTGTAGCAGGCAGAACTGATTTATGCAAATCACACACTAATACTTAGTATAGTTTTAATAATAAAAAGATATTCTTTTTCCTAAAAACTAACATTACAGAGTGTTTAAAAATCACAGAGAAATTTTTGTTTTCTTAATAAGTTGGAACTACTTAAAAAATTTCTTTGATTATATGTCTAGAATTTATGCTTCATGTGCTGTTGTTTTTAATACTTTTTTTTTCAAAAAAATTTAAAAAATGTAAAAAGTTATAAAAAAGATCAATTCATTTTGCAAAAAATCAAGGTATTGGAGAGGGATTACCAGTATGTGTCATAACTCTTCGCGTTTTTTTCTAATTTTTAGTCAGAATCGATTTTTTTCTTTTTCGCATATTTCTTCATTTCTTTCATAGAAAATCATTTCCAAATAACAGTGAAATCTTCAGTCAAGGCAACGCATAACATATTTCATAACAAAATAATTTCCTTCGGCCTCAACGATTTTCTCCCATCTTTCCTGCAGCTTTGAAATCCCTTTAACAAAAAATCCGGCCGGTCTTGAGCGCACAAGGCATCGAGGCATCTAAAACATGCTTAATTTGAACACAAGTCACATTTCAATGAAAAATGAAGAATTTCATGAAGAAATATGCGAAAAAGGAAAAAATCGATTCTGACTGAAAATTTGAAAAAAACGCGAAGAGTTATGACACATACTGGTACAGAAGTAACTTTTTTTAATTTGCGCCAATTTTTTTGTGTGACAGCTGAATACTTATCAAAGCAAATTTTGCTAAACATGACAGTAACTCTTTTACAACACTTTGCAAAAAACAATAACAACTTTTAAAAAAAATTAAAAATTATGACCCATTTTTACTTACTTTTCATCCAGCGTTGACCTGAATGCGGCAGTCCTTAAAAAAAGTTCAATCGCTACTGCTGTTTTAAGAGGAATGAGCAAACTAAAAAAAACTTGGCTATCATCTTTTTCTTGTCGTTCAAATTGCCTTCTTAGAACTTGAACTTACTGGAAATTACTTTAGAAATGAGTGCGAGCAAAATTCCTGGAACTTGATTCTTTTAGCATCCGGAGCTCTTACTTCTCTTCGAAATATCCTCTGAAAGCTGGAGACGCCTGCTTCGATGAACCATTCCACACACTTTGATCATAGTAAGACATTTTGAAGTATTATTTAAAAAAATAATAATAAACACAGCAAAAATAAGGTCAAAAATAAGGTACTTACACTTTGAAGCAATTTACCTCACATATTGTAAATACAGGGTGGCGCAAAAAAACGTGAAAGTTTTGAAAACTGTTTATTTCCAGGATTTTATTTCTAATATTATGCATGTGATATACCGAATTGTAGCTAAGATAAAGAGCCTTCATAAAAAGATTGCTTCCATTCGACTAAAAGAGTACTGAAATCGAACAAAAAGAGTCATTTTGGCTCTAAATGCATTCGAGTCTCTAGAAAAGAAGCCTTGCTCCCCCCCCCTGTTATTAAAAAAATTGAAAATTTTTTTTGCTGTAAAAGTGATTAAAAGTGTGAAAAAAAATTGTTAAGTTTTTTTTAGAAAAGAATTTAGAAAAAAAAAGAAAAGTCGGCGCTAGTATAGAATACCCCCCCCCCAAAATCAGACCTTCTAAAAATCGTTGTAACTACCCTTTGGAACAACAAGTTTAGGCTTAGCCCTTAGGCTTAGGGGTAGACCAGCGTATGGAAGTTGTGACTAATAAGTGTTTTACGCACTTTTTCTGGGGTCTGGAACATATATTTGGGTGCTCTTTACTTAGGCTTAGGGGTAGGCCAGCGTATGGAAGTTGTGACTAATAAGTGTTTTACGCACTTTTTCTGGGGTCTGGAACATATATTTGGGTGCTCTTTACTTAGGCTTAGGGGTAGGCCAGCGTATGGAAGTTGTGACTAATAAGTGTTTTACGCACTTTTTCTGGGGTCTGGAACATATATTTGGGTGCTCTTTACTTAGGCTTAGGGGTAGGCCAGCGTATGGAAGTTGTGACTAATAAGTGTTTTACGCACTTTTCTGGGGTCTGGAACATATATTTGGGTGCTCTTTACTTAGGCTTAGGGTAGGCCAGCGTATGGAAGTTGTGACTAATAAGTGTTTTACGCACTTTTCTGGGGTCTGGAACATATATTTGGGTGCTCTTTACTTAGGCTTAGGGTAGGCCAGCGTATGGAAGTTGTGACTAATAAGTGTTTTACGCACTTTTTCTGGGGTCTGGAACATATATTTGGGTGCTCTTTACTTAGGCTTAGGGGTAGGCCAGCGTATGGAAGTTGTGACTAATAAGTGTTTTACGCACTTTTCTGGGGTCTGGAACATATATTTGGGTGCTCTTTACTTAGGCTTAGGGGTAGGCCAGCGTATGGAAGTTGTGACTAATAAGTGTTTTACGCACTTTTCTGGGGTCTGGAACATATATTTGGGTGCTCTTTACTTAGGCTTAGGGTAGGCCAGCGTATGGAAGTTGTGACTAATAAGTGTTTTACGCACTTTTTCTGGGGTCTGGAACATATATTTGGGTGCTCTTTACTTAAGTTTTAGAAGGCATAAGTTTGGGGGTATTCTACACAAGGGTCGAAAATTCAAAAAGTAATAACAGGGGAGCAAGGCTTTTTTCTAGAGATTCGAATGCATTTAGAGCCAAAATGACTGTTTTTGTTCGATTTCAGTACTCTTTTTTATCGAAGCAATCTTTTTTTGAAGGCTCTTTATCTTAGCTACAGTTCAGTATATCACATGCATAATATTAGAAATAAAATCCTGGAAATAAACAGCTTTCAAAAATATCTCGTTTTTTTTGCGCCACCCTGTAGTAAGATGAACTAAATTTTAGGTCTCAATTTGCCTGAAATCAGTTCATAAAACGTGGTTCGAAAACAATAAAAACAGAATTTTGATGAAGTTCACATGCCTATATTTTCTTTTAAACCCTGTAGCGTTCGGCCTTGCCTTATCACTTGTATTATCACATACAGGTCGCATGGACACACTGCTTAACCAATGGAGCAGCAGAAGAATTGGCACCTTGCAAAAATCATCCCATTCTCTGTTGTGTCAAGCAAATGATCTTTGTTGCACATATTACACAATAACTAGGCAATTTGGGTCTATGTATTTGCATAAACATGATGATGTGAACCACTTGTATATTATATTTTTGATATTGGCAGGAATTCGTCTAAATTTTTTGACTGGCTAAAAACTAGTGCTCTGGGATTTCACCTTGCAGGGTTTCTAGGCAAAAACTTTTGATAGGGTATAAATAACTTAGGAAAATTTAATTTTATTGGATAGTTTAATGAAATTCGTTGAGATTTCAGGCCGATAGCTAAAATGTTCGGATAAAAAGGCTATTAAAATATTGAAAAGTTTGAAAAAAATGTCTTCGTCCCCCTGTGGTTTTTCAATACTTTAACTAACCTTTTTATCCAAATTTTTTTCGCTATACCCCAAGATCTCAACGAATTTGATAGAAAGTTGCACATTGGCTATGCAATGAGAGACCAAACTCTCCTGCGTGGGCAAAAAACAAGCTTGTCAGGTTTTTTTGTAAGTCAGGGTTTAGGCAAAGAGAGTCTTAAAGCCGCGTTTTTGATCAGGCTATTAGGGTATAGAATAAAACTACTCAAATCTAGAATTTTTGATCATTTTTGGGCCAAAATTTTAAACCAAACGACACCGAGGACTCATCGGCTAGTTTTATGTCTTACACTCATAAATTGTCCTGTCTAAAAAGTTTTAATTTTTTTCACTTATCACTACATTTGGTTATTTACTATGCCAAAATGTTTTAGAAATGAGCTTCACAGAAGCAAACGAGTCCAAAGTAGGGCCTAAGCCTGAGCTACTAATCCAAACCAATGGTCAAACCAATGTGGCCATAATTAGTGAAGATGGCCTACTTACTGACCCCAAGCTTAGTGTTTGTGTAGCTGCAGTAGAAAAGGTTACAGAGTGGAATTCTATATATTTAAGCAGTGCTATTACCTTCATGTCGGCCGTCCAGTTCAGGTATTTCTGCTGTAGCTGTTAGTAAAACACATACTATTTCTGCATATTTTCAGCTTATACTTTACTAGTTTATGGCCGTTTATTAAAGTGGTCAGTTGAATTTTGGATTTTTAATTTTAAAAGGCGCATATACAATGAGGAGGGTGTTTGCGGATGCTGAAACAGACTACTCACTAAGAATCCCCGAAACAGAATCCTCGCTTTTTTCACTTTTTCCCAAAATTTTTCCAGTTGCTTATGTAGCTTCTAACATCATATAGTTGAGGTTTAGGGTTGAGGTTTACCAATTGAGCTATTGACTAAGTAAATATTGCTTCAAAAACTCAGGTGAAATCCTAACACGAGAATTCCAGACTGTAGCGTTGGACTATCTGTGAGCTTTCAGACCTGCTGAGCACGATTATCGCAAAACTGAGCCTCCTCGCTAGAGTACAATGCCCATAAAAAGCCCAATTCTCACTGCGACTCTTTGAAAAATAGATAGTTTTTTCTTCAGACTGGTTGGCAGCGAACTTTTTCATCCCAGCATTTTCTTTTATGTTTATAAAAAGGCCTTTGTCTGGGCTTTCTAATGGTATGTCGTTTGCCTATATACAAAAAAAATTATGGTGTGAAAAAATTAAAAGAATCAAAAAAGGCCATTTTGAAAATTTTACTGAAAACATGGAAAAATTTGCAAACAGGCCGTTTAGTTGTGAAACAGACTCCAGATTCAGAATCAGCATAAAATGGCATCTGATAGTCCGTTAAAGGTTACATAAAAAAGGATTGGTACTGTTAAGCACAAGTCGAAAAGAACCAAAAAAGTATCTTAAAAAACAGTTTGACGCAAAGGACTTGCAAACTTTAAATTCTGACACCGGATTCATGTTCAGCATGGTCGATTTACTAAGGCTCCATCCAGACTCACGCTGATTCTGAATCTGGAGTCTGTTTCACAACTAAACGGCCTGTTTGCAAATTTTTCCATGTTTTCAGTAAAATTTTCAAAATGGCCTTTTTTGATTCTTTTAATTTTTTCACACCATAATTTTTTTTGTATATAGGCAAACGACATACCATTAGAGAGCCCAGACAAAGGCCTTTTTTATGAATATAAAAAAAAAATGCTGGGATGAATAAGTTCGCAGCCAACCAGTCTGAAGAAAAAACCATCTATTTTTCAAAGAGTCGCTGTGAGAATTGGGCTTTTCATGGGCATTGTACACAAGATTTTGCGATAATTGTGCTGAGCAGGTCCGAAAACTCCCATATAGTCCAACGTCACAGTCGGGAACTCTCGTGTTAAGAATCCGCTTAAGAATTTTTACTCGAATTTGAGTTCGGATGCTTAAGCGGATTCTTTTCTTTTATGTCAATTTGTTAAACAACATCCATTCTATCGATGACTTATCTAGTAGCGCTTAGGCTTAGCTACAAGATGGCAACAACAGAATAATTTTTGAAAAATTTAAAAAAAAGTTATGGCTATTTCCTAGTGACAAATCTGATTTAGCATCCGCAAACAGCCTCCTCATTGTGTATGCGCCTCAAGTTTAGAAACACCTATTACCCAAAAGGTTCTCGACAATCCAAATTAATAGGCAAAATTTGCTCATTTTTGCAGTTACCCAAGAAAAAATCCTTAAAAAACATGGTATACCAAAATTTGACTGTTCACGTCGGTAGATCAAAGTGAATCTCCTACAGCAAAAAGTCATATTTCAATCGAAATATTGACTCTACTGCCCACGGCGTGTCAAACACGTGAAATGCGGAATCTAGGTTGACGTTCTGCCATTTATTATCGTGAATATGACTTTATTTTCTACTGTTTTTTCAAAAGACACATCAGCCTAGGGTTCGACACTTTTTTTATTCCAGATTCAAAAATATTTTTGGTGCTACTTGGATATACCACCTCCCCTTCCCTAAATCAACAATTTAAAAAGTGTTTCCAAAAACTTTGTATTGATTCAAAATCACCTCAGGAGCTCAAAAAGATATTATTTTTAAGTTCTGATCCATAAAAAATTTAGTTTGGAAGCCACCTAAAAGTACGCTTTTTGACCATTTTTAAAAGAATTTAGGGTTTTTTGGGGTGAATTTCTTGAAAAATGACCGAAATCCGAGTTTTTTTCGGATTTCGGTAATTTTTTTAAGAAATTGATTTTTTAACCCCTGTAACCCTTTGAATTTTTCTATACTTTTTCTTAATTAAAGTAATGAATTTCAAAATGACTTCACAGTTGTTTAAAGCCTTTAAGCCTAAGCCAAATAATGACCAAACTTCATATACCATTTGGAAAAAGAAGAACAGGGTACTAAACCAAATGTTTTTATTGGTTTTGCGAAAATAAAATTATTACAAAAAATAAGCTCAAAAGATGTCCAAGGACTATCATTCCACCCGTTATTATTTATAGATATAAAATTATGTTATCGATGCTTGAGTCGGAGCGAAAATTTCAAAATCTCGGAGCAGAAGCAATATTAAGGAGATTGATCAGCACGGCTTCCAAGTGAATCCGATGTAAAAAAAACCACAAAAAGTTTGAACATAATTCTAAAAATTTAAACACCAAACAAATATATATAGTATAATACTATAAAAATTATATCATTCAAATTTTTTTCTTACTAATTCACAGTCTAGCCAAGAAAAATTGTGTTTATCTACAAAACATAGAGAGAAAAACAGTACAGATTAGAATTTATTCTAACAAAAGTAAAACCAAAAAGTAAAACATTTTTTTATAGAATTTTTTTTTCCGCTTCAAATTGCCTGCCTGTCCTCATACTTTCTTTTCTGCAGAATTTACAATGGGAGTAGCCTCTGGCTCAATAAGTTTCTCTCCGGCTTCAGCGGGAGCATCCTTGTTCTGTAGCTCTTCTTTCAATTCAGCAGGGGCCGGCAACTTATCCGAGATTTTAGATTCCTCAGCAGGCCGACTGTCGTGTTTGTCGTTGTGGGCATCTTGCATATGTTTTACCGGCTCTGTTTCCTCCAATGCGTCCGGCTGCGCTTCTCCAGAAATTTCTTTTGGAGGAGTTTTATCATCGGTTTCAGATTTAGTTTGGGACACGTCTCCTTCTTCCTTTGCCTCTTTTTCTTGCTGAGCTTTTTCTTGTTCTAGTTCCTCCTCGGGAGTTGTTTCGGTAGGCACGGCTTGCTCTTTGGAGGAAACTGGGGCAGACTTATTGGCTTCCTTGATCTCAGGCTTCTCTACAGACTTGTTCTGAGGGCTGGAAAGTTTTTCAGGGGACTTATTGGCTTCATTGGTCACCGGTTTCTCGACAGGCTCGAGCTGCTTGCTTGGTGGCTTCTCAACAGACTTATTGGTGCCTTTGCTGCCCACATTTTCTTTAGAGCTCGAAGTTCGCTTCTCTGCAGAACGACGACTCAGGGCCATTCTAGGTGGGTGCGGTGAAGTCAATACCGTTTCTTCTTCAAATTCGCCTGTAATAAGATTAGTGTTTTGTTGGAGCTACTAAAAAAACCCTCTCCCTCTAGAGAACAGAATTTGTTTTAGTTATTCAACAATATTATTTTCAACTTTTTGGCAGTATTTTTCAAATTTTCGTATTCAAGACTCGCACTTTTGTCCGTTTTTACTAAAAAACAGCCTTGATTTTTTTGCTTATTCGATGACTTTTTTGGACCGATTTCGGTGCACACCCCAACTCAAATTTGGTTAACACCCTTGTATTTGCCTTGGTCCACCAAGCTGATTTAAAAAAATTTTGCCTTTTTAATAGCTTCAAAAATTTTGAAAAATCGGCTTGGGGGACCAAGGCATATTGGGGAGCGTTTACCGAATTTAAGTAAGTGGTAAACACCAAAATTTAGTCTTTTTCGCTATTTACTAAACCGATCAAAAATGTAAGTTTTAAATAATAAAATTTGATAATTTTACCCACAAAAGTTGTCAAGACAAAAAGTTGGTGGGAGAGAGGTATTTTTTCAATAAAAAGCATAAAAAAATACCAGCGATGATAGAGACCACAGCAAAAGCTGCTAGAACAATAAGAACACGCATATTCGTTAGGAAGGCTCACAGGATTAATTGACAGAATGAGTTGGTAACACTAAGATCTCAGGTCTTTTAAAGGCTGAATCAGGTGATGGTTGAGGATCTCTTTGATATCGATTTTCGGGTGAGCAACTCCTGAGCACGACCTAGCTTGCTAGCAAGCAAGAAGGCAAGGATTGAGGAATCCAGAGAAGCAGAGACAAATTGTGAATGAGTAGGGCAGAGGGTACATCTGCTTTTTTAGGTAGGGGTGAGTTTGATTGACAACGCGACAAGTTTAGCAATAACAACATGGCTTAGAAGTTGCTAGAAGGTTGGAAGGAGGCATGCTGAACTTTTGAATTTCAAAAACAAATTTGTTATCGGTTAATTCACTACAAATCAAATCACATGAAATTCAGCGATTTGTGATCACAAACAAATCATATATTTTTGCAGTTTCGTACTAAAACTTAACTGTGAAAGCAGTTCGAAACGTTGATCTGGCTGTCACACGATCTTTCTTAGGACGATGGTTATACTATTGTCAGAGCGATTTCAAGTCTTGAGTTTCCTTATCTGCAAAGGTAATGTTGATAAAAAAATGTTGTTAGCAAATGAAAATTTTAAATACCGTATTTCCTCTAATAGCTCCCCGGGGGAGTTATTTTTTGGATGCCCGAAAATCGGAAAATTTGGAATTCGATCTCAAGATTTTTGGGTGCTCAACCAAGATCCAAAAAATGGAATCGGTAGAGCTCGTGGGAGTTAAGAAAACGCAGTAAACAGCTTTGCAAAAAATTGACTCTGGCCTGAGATATAGGTCCTCAAAGTTGAGGGGGAGTTATTAGAGCAGGGGAAGCTATTAGAGGTAATACGGTAGAAAAAAGCTGAAAATGAGAAAATGTATTTTTTTCGGCTATATACCATCTTAATTTCTGGATGTCTCCTAATAAGTAGATCATTTCATTCTATAAATTTTAAATATAAAGTTATGTCAAAAGGTTTTTTTCCACAAGAAATATTTGTGGCATTGTTTTTTTATGGATTTTTTACAATTTTTCCAAAATTGACCTCCCATTTTGTAGTAAAGGCTCTCAGCCACTAAATAAGTGATCAACTTTTAAAAAATTGTTAAAAATATATATATTTTTTGGAAAAAATTGTTAACCTAATACGACTGAAATGACCCACCTTTTTATAAAATTTCTAGGTTCTAAGTTTTTTTGCTGATTGGAACACACGTTTGGCATGTCCTGACATACACTAGCCTTTTCTGCGCCTATACGGTCAAAGAAAAAAAGGGGAAAAGAAAAATGTCCGACACATCTTTACGCCTCTGAAAAAAAATATAATACTAAAAACACTGGCACATTTTAAGAAGACGACCCCCACTCAAGTACAGAAAATACACCCAGATATTTTCCTTGGTTCCCCAAGCTAATTTTTTTATGGAATGTTTTTTGTTATTTTTTATATACTTTTAATGTGCATTTTTTAACAAAAGGTCACAAATTTCATTGTAGAATGTTGAAAAAAGTATAGAAAAAATAACAACAATAATTCCATGAAAAATCAGCTTGGGGGATTAAGGCAAATATCTGGGGGCGTTTCCTTTAATTGAGTAGGGGGCGTATTCTTTAATTTAGCCAAAAAATTTAATTTAACTCCAAAAAGCTTAATTTAGCTAGACCCCTCAACCACAGAATCTTTTTTTGGAATAGTGATCTCAGCGTACAGCCTTGCACAGATTATAGCCTCTCCACTGCTCGGCTATTGGTCCAATTGCATAATGCAGTTGAAGGCTCCTCTCATGTTTTGTGCCACTTTTATGTAGGTGCGAGCCTACTTTTTCTATGAATAATCTACTTAACGCTTCAGGTTCATCGGCAATGTCATGTATTTTGTGGTTGAAATATTTCCATCCCACCACAAATATCATTTGTTGTTTGCCAGATTCATCACTGGAATCGGTGCAAGTAGGTTTTTGTTGGGTGTTTTTATAAACGGACCGGCAAATTTTCATCCTTTTTTCAAATTTCCACCTTCAGTAAGGAATATTCGGTTTTCGGCCTTTACAAGCACGTCTTCCATACAGACACAAGTCACTTCTTTATTAACTAAACCCGGGTCACAACTGACACAAGTCACACAAAGAGATGCTACTAGCCAAACAGGCTTTTCCTTCTTCCTGAGCATTTTTCGGGTTCACTTCTCCCATTTCAGTCTGAGGCAGGCACTCCCAATGGTTTCGTCCATCCATGAACTCAGAGGCCGCAGGATCTTTACGGGTTTCGAGGATCCATGCACGAGCGACGGTAGCACGACCAGAAGCTTCATACATCTTGACTTCAGGAGCAGCAGGCAATCCAGATCCATAACCAAGGCCAGCTCACGGTCCACTCACAGCCACATCACACAGACGGGTCGACACACAGATAATCTCATTCACCACAGCTAAACGGTCCACTCCACACTTGGTCAACACGGCACCAACTTCCGTTTCGGTCAACTCACCAATACTAGCGACGTCCACCCAAACTCTCTGAAAGCTTACTAACCTGCAGCTTCATCTTACCTTGCCAAAAGTCGGGTGCGGGGACTGAGTGGTCACTATTATTGCTAGATGGGCCGCGGATCTCTGACTGCACCTGATCCAATTGCATGGCCTTCATTTTCGCTGCAACTACGACTTCTTGGCCCTATCCTTCAGTGGGGGTTTTATGCCTTGGTACCTCCTGTTAATTTTTTGTGTTTTTCAAGCTTAGGCTTAGTTGGCCAGCGTATGTGAGGACAAACTTGAACAAGAGTTTAAAATAACATACGCTGGCCAACCCTTGCCTAAGCCTAAAAAATCAAGGCGAAAAAAAATCTTAACCTTTTATACAAGTCAAAATTTGCTGCTACAATTTATTATTTTACCACCATAGTAAAAGTACTAAAATTTAGTATACCCATGACGAAAATTTGCTGGTTTGCTTATAAAAACACCATATATTAGCTAAAAAACAATTTAAGGAACAATATTGGGCCATCCTCTAATTCCATTGATTTTGCAGGCACAATCGGTCTTTTAAAAGCGTATGCCTCAGCAGCTAGTGTCTCCCAGGACAGATCCCGAGCTATAGCCTTTGTTACGGGAGGTATGGCCTTGGGGACAACGTTCGGACCATCTTTTCACGTTTTTTTCTCCTGGGTCGGATACCCAGGATGGAATTTGACCAGTGGATTCAGACTCACAATGTTCAATGCTCCAGCCCTGCTTGCTTGCGCTATGAATATGTGGGTCTTAGTGACTAGAATTGGGAGATATGTTTTTTGATTTTGGTTTTTAGATTGACGCTTTTGCTATTGTGCTTTCTTTTCAAAGAAAGTTTTGCCGGAATCGCTGATAGTGAAGCTGACAAAGTGGGGTTTGAGTGATATACAACAGTGTCCAAAAGTAATTGATAAAAGATCTTTACAATTTTACTTGGACAATCATTGACACAAGTACGATTTTAGATAATCTAACAAGTAAATTTTAATAGTAATGAGTTTTTTGTATTACTTTTGGACGCTACTGTATATGGTGTAACTGTGTAATTGATTTCACTTTTGGTTTCAGAAAAAGAAAAAAGAAAAAAAAACTAAACAGTGTTCCACAACCGTTCAAACACTGCCAGACTATGACAAAAAGGCTGCTTTTGCGTGCTATGCCCTCAGATTTACCCAGATGTTCATAATCACTAATATAGAGACGTGAGTTTTACCGGGTGACCATCGGAACTGACTTTTGAGCTCATTGCTTGAAGTAAATATATTTCTACAAGAAAAATTCGAAACATAGGCTTCGGAACTGACTTTTGAGCTCATTGCTTGAAGTAAATATATTTCTACAAGAAAAATTCGAAACATAGGCTTAGTAGTAGTAGTTATCTCTTCTTATAAACTGGTGTATATACCGTATAACCTTTTTATCCCCCAGGAGGGTTATTTTCCAAGTCCCCTCATGGGTGGGGTTTTGGGTGGGATGGGGGATTGGTGGTGTGTGTTGGTTGGATTAATAGAGAGAGGGGGACTATATTTCAACCTCTTGCCGCAAATTTCATAAAAATTTAATTTGAAAAATTGTAATTCTAATGTATCGAATTTGAAATTACGCCGACAATTTTGTCCCGCGTGTACGTGACGTCTCATTTTTCTTAGCTTTCCATTTTCTTTAGTCCTTCCATATGACTTTTATATTTTCAAAATCGACCTTGCGTCAAAAAAGCGACTTCAATGGTACAACTGCTCTCCGACAAAGCCAAATCTCAGACCCTAGTGCAATAGCTCTTCGACCACTCTTTCTCGTCGCTTCTGCTAGTGATTTCACTCCAATTTGAATATTTTTGAACATTGATCAGAATATAGCAATCGTAGAAGATGAACAAGTTTTTGTGGTTTGCCACTTATTGCTAATTCCCATGAATTTTTTTCTTTTTCTCTGCTTTGAATCAAGTATCGACCCTAGTGGCGCAAATACTGAGAACACAGAAGATGAAGTGGTTTGTTTTGTTAAAACTATTTCGGTTGAGCCGTCCAAGGAAAGGATTTGTTTCTTTAATACTATCTGGATAAGCAATGGTAATCGCCAAGAATTCACGGCTGTAGGGAATCTGAAGACGCCAGCACTTGAGGTCGTCTTGGAATGGGTGGATAGTAATTCATATAATAGTAATTTAGTTTATGCACTCACCCTATCCGTCGATAGATCAGAGGATACAAAAATAGCGTGCTTCAAAAAAGAGGGCCACTTAAATCAAAGGGCCAGGACATTCTTACAAAGGTCAGATAAAAAGAACTAGGCCCAGATCGGCAGTACTTTGAATAAGAAGAAGGCTGCTTCTCTGATGACGAAAATGAGATCTCCGTCAAAAATAAACACTTCCTTTAAAAAATGACCAAAATCTATCTTTTTCCTATTTTTTCGGATTTTGGTTATTTTTTATATTGCTTTATTTTTTATAAAGCCATATCTCAGTGTCCGTGCATTTGTTAATCTTAGTTTTTTCAAGTCTTTTTTTTTGATATTTCTAGAACGCAAGCGAAAATTTCAAAAATTCCCATTTCGTTCACACGTTGTTTTTCAAAAGGCGCTTTTGAGACGGTTCTACTCTCTAATTTTTGACATAGATTTTGCGTATGACCTCCATGCAAATTACCATTAAAATTGTAGCCAGTGAAATGAGCTATTATTTAAGTGTTAACTTGCCTAGATGTCATCCACAAAACTAGGTCAAAACTCAATGACAATAAATACGATTTTTAATTAGGGGTTTGCGGATCAAGCGAGGTTATTATAAATACAAGGGACCACAGGCGCCTATCGGCGCCTCTATAGTATTTCGAAATTTCGATAGTGCATTCATCGTGAAAAACTACGCGTCTATCTACGTCTACGTTCTTTTCGAGACATCGCAAAAATGGCCATCGTTGGAAGCAGAAAAACCATCCTCCAGGCCTACCCCAAAATCCTCCAACTCCAATTTTGAGGACCACAAAGTTTTTCTTTTTCGAAGACATTTTCCTGGGTCTCGGCATAAAAAGACGCTGAATTGTCTGAAGTTTGAGGTTCCGTCGAGACATTGCCGAAAATAATCGGAAAAATAAGCAAAAATGGCCTGAATGTGGTCAAAATGTCCATTAAAAAGTAGGACGGACACATGCCAAATACTATATAGAGATTCTTTTATTTCAGAGTAGGCTCCTCCTTTGCGATGATCATGTTTGCTTGGAATCCAACTGAAGTCGTCAGATATTCGTCTATAGCTCACGCAGGCAAAGGTTTTTCGGCCTTCCTGGTCTATTTTATTTATATTGTCTTTAATCTGGGCAAAAAGTGAGCAAAAAACTATATCTAAAAATTCTTAACATAAAGCCTAAATCAGCTAGTTCAGGCTCAGCGAAAGAATGGTCTGCTTAGTATCTCTGGTCGGTCTTCTGGCTTTTCATGCCTTCACATTCTCGTGGCCTTTTTTGCCAGACCAAGTGCCTTTATATGACAGTTCAGGTGGGGTTATTTTATTATTAAATTTTGAGAGTTATAATGGGCCTAATCCCAACATACACTCTCCACTCGATTGCGATATTCACCCCACTCAGTTTGCTTTGGTCCCTTAAGCTGATTTTTCAAATTAAAAGTCAACAATTTTTTTGAAAACAGTCTAAAGAAAAAAACCAGCTTAGAAAATTTTTCGAAACAAGGAAAACTGACTGGGGTGTATATTGCGATCGAGTAGAAGAGTGTATACTACGATAATTTAGTTGTTTAGTTTCTGAGTCATTTACTATAAATTTACTATATTTCCTATAATAATAGTTATCCTCTCAAAAGTGACAAAATGTACTTATTTTAGAACGTCTCTATTTTAGAATTCCTCGAAAACTTACGAAAAGTGCCAAGCAAAAGAAAAAAATCAAAGAATATTGCGAAAAGTCTTATGCAATCAATGGTTGAAGGTCTGGATTAAATCAGCTGGGATGCCAAGAAGATAATAGAAGAAACTCGATTCATATTAACACTCTAGACTATAGAAACATCAAGAATTTTAAAGAGCAATGAATGTGCAGTCATTAATTTAGACCCTGCAAATAGTAGCCAAGCGGTAGGATGTGACTTCAGACACTACAGCTGGTGTTATTCACTGAAACAAGTGAACATGTTGGTCTATTTCTTCTTCTACGTGCTTATTGTGGGCATTGCCTTCCCAAACATTAATGTCACCATGAACACATTATTTTCCAGGTACCCTTTTGTGTAAATATCTGAGGTATTAAGGTGTATCTAGGGTATTTGACAAGTTACCTAGCTGCCCAGGGCATTAAAAAATATAGGGATTATAGGCCAAGAGTATTTTACTTAAAATACCATGGTTTTGCGAGCACTGGCATGTGCAAAACTTGAATTGGCGGGGGACAGTTCTCTTCCGTCTTGCACTGTACTATTTTGAGTCGTTCGAGTAACTCCGAAGATTACTGTGCTAGACGAAAAAGAACTGTCCCCCGCCAATTCAAATTTCGCAAAAACCATGGTTCTTTAAATGCTTAGTCATTTAAGTAAAAGAATCTCAAAGAAGGTCAATGAATCCGGCTGCCTAAGTACCCATATAAAACGCCTCCATTTAAACTTTTTTCTGACTTCAGAGAGGGGGTACGCGGCATTTTGCACGGTGAAGCGAAATCTGCGTGATCATCCTGACTCAGGATTAACTGTGGAATTTTTCGATTATTAATCGAGAAATTCCATAGTTAATTCGACGCGCACCATCCTGTGTCAGGATCATACTTGCACGTTTGGGAAAAACGGCGCCGGCGCCAGGCTTTTCAAAATTTCGGCGCCGCGCGCGCCGGGCATTTTTCGGCGCCGGCGCCGCTGCGGCGCCGGCGCCAGGGGCGCCAGGGTGTAATTAGGGCGCCGGCGCCAACGCCGGCGCCAGGCTTTTCAAAATTTCGGCGCCGGCGCCAGGGTATAATTAAGGCGCCGGCGCCAGATTGGGTTTATTCTATTAATAAATCAAACAAAGCAAATTTTTTATTTTAAAAGATTTTCACTTTTACGGACAAAAATATGGTACAGATTTTGTGCTATAAACGAGCTGAGGTATAACTGTATAATACAGTTATACCTCAGCCTGTTTATACAGTCTGTATTTAAAACAATCGCATAAAACATAATTTAAAACAGATTACGTGCTCTTGTTTCTGAACTCAGCAGCCAGCTCTTTAAGATAAAGTTGTACTTCTTCTTTTGATCTTTCTTTTTCGTCGCCCACTAATAAGTCCATGGTTTCATCAACTACAATTGAAATGCCGACCATGCTAGCGGCTTCTACAAACAATTTCCAGAACAGACCTTTAGCAGACCTTACACCTACCCATTTCAAAAAAAGCAAATAACAACAGATAGAGAGTAATAAATATACTGTATTACTCCGTCTGTATATATAAAAAATGTACTGTATTATACAGTCTGTATATATAAAAATATAAATTTTAAAAATAAAAAAATAGGTGTATTTTTAACAATTAAGGCGCTGGCGCCGGCGCCAGCCATGAAAAACACGGGCGCCGGCGCCGGCGCCGGTTTTGTAAATACACAAGGCGCCGGCGCCGGGCTCTTAAAAATCGGCGCCGGCCTCGGGCGCCCGGCGCCCGGCGCCGGCGCCCGTGCAAGTATGGTCAGGATAGTGTGCTTTTCAACTGAGCCTGAGTCAGATTTGGCTAATCATATGAAGATAGTGCAAAATACTGCCTACGCCCTCAGAACACCCCAGAAAAAAAGTTTAAATGAAGGCATGTTTTTAAGGTATCCAAATGTCCAGATTTTTTATAAAAAATATTTCCAGAATAATTGGACCCAGGATGCAGGGCACTCAGCAAGGTCTCCTTCAAATGAGCGGAGGCACGGCTCGAATGGCTGGGCCTTTACTAGTAGGGTGAGCTACTATTTTGTTGATATTTTTAGCTGAAGTGTGCTACTATTATGTGATTCCAGCTACTTGTATACTGAGCACGGTCCTAGACTAGTGTGGATCATGGAGTCACTAGTGATCAGCCTAATGATCTTGCTCTGGTGTTTGTCATATTATCACCTTGTGCCTTTGGTGGTTCCATTGAACTCAGGAGTGCCATCTACTGTAGTTTCGTCGACAAGGACGGAAAGGAGTATCAAAAATGGAAAGAAACGTGAGGACAAAGATCACATTAACATCACAAATCCCAGTGAATGGGAGAAAAAAGATGTGAAAGACTTTTTATCGGCTGTTTAATAGACTAATAAATGGTTACAATAGGGTGATTTTGAACAAATACACTGGATTACATTATTGTCAAAAAGCTGTCAAAGGTACGAAAATTAAAAACTGCTGTTTTCGAGTCTTACGCATGTGAAACTGTAAAGTCCTCATATTTTTATTTGATTTTAACCTTTTAGGGTATCTGGTCACCCTTTCAGGTTGGCTGGCTTTAGTCCACTAAGTCAAAAAGTCAAATTTTGGTCAAAATTTGTTTATCGAAAAATGAATTATCAAAATTTCTCAAAACATTTTTTCTCACCTCGTAACGACCTCGGACGCTCGAAAAAGTGATCAAAACACGATTTTGGGACATGACCGGATAACGAACTTTAGCATCATCTCCCACTAAGTTTATTTGACTTTAACAACTTTATAAATTTTAGCTTTTTCTATGTCAAATGAGATGTGTCAAAACCGACAAAAGATTTATGTTTTCATCTGGTTTTCTTGTATTCTTGCTTCTAGTATTCTCAAAAACTCAATCCATCAGCCTGGTTTTGATGTATAAAAGATTAGCTGCAGCATCTTTTGGTGAAAAAAAATCCAAAAGAATTAGTGAAGAGAAAAGAGGCCTTGGAAACACACCTCAAGGCAAGTAGTTGCGTGCCAAAACGACGAGGTTAGGGCATCATCTGAAAATGCTGTTGTAAGCTCTAAGAACAAATCGTAACTTTTTTTCAAGTTCAGAATTATTTTATGAATGGGCTTTAAAAGTTCCTGATAAACTGAAATTCCTTCAAAGTTTTTGACAATTAGATTTTTAAGTAATTTTCATGGTTTAATGCTTGACCATGTACCTCAGCTTTCGCAAAACCATGTAAACAATAACATCTCAAGCACGTCATGCCATCTTTCATGAGCAGCTCCAAAGCAATCAATAAGCATAACATCATGTGGTCCACCTATCAAACCACTCACTCAGCACCAATCACCATATCCAACATCACATGAATAAAAGCTAATTTACCTCCCACCTATTTGGCTTTGTTCAAACCATCCATCTGAAAGCTAAATTTTATTCATTTTTGCCAAAATATGGCATTTTTTTGCAAGCTTTTTGCCTTGTCTCTAGTAATTGTGGTGGTCAGCAGGCCGGATCACCATTATCAGCAGCACAGAGCGCAATACATTGGCTACTACGGTCATGGTTCCAACCCATATGCCCATACTGTATATGCCCATTCTAGCACCCACCACAGTCCTTATGAAAACCATGGGCACCACAACCTGCACGCCCTTCACAACAAAATTGACGGTACTGAGAAGGAAAGGCGAATGATGGACACTGCGGCTACTGGCTATTATGGTCATAAACACCAACACAGTCACGTGGCTAATCCGCATCATCATCAGCCTAAGCATGAACCAGGAGAAGACTTTTATGATTACACTGCTAAAGCTGAGGAGTGGCGAGAGGCTCTGAGAGAGGTCAATCTGATCAGAGCCAGTTTAGGATGGAACCACTTGGTAATTTTTTTTAAGTAGAAACTAGGGTGGTGCGGTTACGGTTAATTTATCACTACCCGGTTACGGGTTAACCGGTTTTCGGTTACGGTTTTTTAGTTTCGCTTCGGTCGGTTAACCGGAAAAAAACTCGGTTTCGGTTATTTTCGTACTTTTTTTTCGTACCCGGTTTTCGGTTTCGGTTAATTGGGCAAAAACTGGTCCGGGTCGGTTAACCGACCGTGCACCACCCTAGTAGAAACTTTTTTTCCTCAGGATATATATTCAAAAATGCATAATAAGACACAGACAACACAATTTCAGCGATCAAGTAGCATATTATGGCTCTGTCCTCTTTCCATTCTCGGTTATTATTATTGTCGAGTTTGATTGACTCCAATTGCTCTGTTGATCATCTCCTGAGGCGGCTATGCAAAGGCTTTCTAGATTATACTTCTCAGCTTAGACACGTGTTGTGTACATAGCTGCACGGGCGCCGGCGCCGGCGCCAATGTGCGCCCAAAATTTTCAGGAAAATCGGGGCGCCGGCGCCGGCGCCGGCGCCGGCGCCGATTTTAAAAACCCGGCGCCGGTGCCGGCGCCAGCGCCGATTTTTGAAAAGCCGGCGCCGGTGCCGGCGTTGGTTTTAAAATCGGCGCCGGCGCCGATTTTAAAGAGAGAACTTCATAAACGAAATCGCCGAAAATCAATATTATAAAAAGAAAACTTTTTGTTAGATTGAGCATTATTCGACTCTAGTTGCTCAATGGGCAAATAAATTAATAAATAAATAGTAGTTATATAAAAATATTAGTTGGTCGCTAGTTTATATGCCTTGAAATAGGACGTAATGCTGATAAAACGCTAATCCCAAAATTAGTTTTGCTGTTAACTTTTCAGTGTAAATTTTCCTATTTTCTGCTTGCCGATTTTTAATCGCGTGATTTTTATTGTTTTTATCATTTCTTGCCTGGCAAAACACATTTTTTGTTTCATTGTTTTGTCTGGCAAAACACATTTTTATTTACTTAGTTACGTTTTGGCTCCCAGAAGGATAACAATACTGGTAGTTCAATGCAATTTTGGAAAAATTGTGCTAGTTCCGGCGCCCGGCGCCTAAATAGACGGCGCCGGCGCCCGGCGCCGGCGCCATTTTTAAAGCCCGGCGCCGGTGCCGGCGCCCGGCGCCAAAAAGAGACGGCGCCCACTGGCGGCGCCGGCGCCGGCGCCTGGCGCCAATTTTAGAAAACCCAGCGCCGGTGCCGGCGCCCGCGCCGAAAATTTTCCCGTGCAGCTATGGTTGTGTAGATGCGACTTTTCGTTTTCTTCTAAAGAACAAACACCTAATCATTGAACTTCTATACGGATTTTTCAACTTGGTTTCTATCAAAACAAGGCCTACAATTTAATTTTAAGTATAATTCTGTTAGAAACGAAGTTCAATGATCAGGAATTTTTTTCGAATTCCCGGACGCCAGCTGTAATAGCGTGGGGATGCCCCCTAAACGATTAGTGCACAGAGAGAAATCGTACAGTCATTAACGTATAGTTAACGATAAGGCAAAAATTTGACTCAGGATACGTGTGTTTTTTTTTGCTGAGTCAGAAAGAAAGTTTATTTGAAGGCGCGTTACATGCTGCACATTCTTTAATAAACCACTGCAAATTTTTTTAGAAACTTTAAATGTTCAAAAACCAAATAGATGCAAGAACAAGTGAATGGTGTCATTCGGTGTGATCATTTATCTCTTTAAACATTCATGGTTAGTAAACCCAGCTTTTCAAAAATTATTGCGAAAATTCATTTATATAATCTTACCACAAAGAACAAATAAGATTTATCTTTTGGGAATTTAGGAATGGTCGGAAAGTCTAGCCAATAAAGTGCCAGAATCAGCTTTTGATGAAGACCACCACTCGTTCCCACCCACTGTTATAAGCAGACCATGTGAGTTGATAACATCCTGCTAGTTATTTTCATTGACTACTGTCTAATCATTTTTGTGCTTTTTAGCTGACTATAGCGAGATGAACCTGGTCCAAGGGGTACGTCAACTGGTCAACAATATGCTCTACGAGAACCATATCCAATGCAACCAGCAGAGTGGAACTTGCAAGGCTAAGATTGAAAGCGCCGACCAGGAATATCCATGGGCTGTAAGTTTTGTTGTGGATCAGGATTCAAGGCTTGAATTCTATGGACTTGGTGTGACCCACAATAAAACATGCCTTATTCCCAACTTTGGTTTTTCGCATTTTAGTCATTATAATGCACTTATTAGCATACATTGCCATACATTATTTTTTTGTGCACCTAATATAATTTTTTCGTATTTATTTGTGTTTCCAGCTATGAAAAAGCTACGCGATTACAGACTTCAGATAAAAAATGATACACAAATTTTGAGATGCGTCGCTAAAGCACAAAAGCTCGTAAAAATTATGAAAAAATGTTTTAAAAATGTAAATAAACATTTTTTTACTTTTGAAAAAAAAATAATTTGCAAAAAAAAGAACGAAGGCATGTTTTTGGGAGACACACGAACACATATATAGCCAAAGCTTGATTTGTCATATTACCATCTAAATTTTAAGTTTGTGGACACCCATGCCAAGAAAATTGGATGCCGAGCTCGCTTGCACATTATCAAGAAGGGGGTTTTGCATTTAGAGGTTGCTTGCAAGACGTAATAACTCGGTTTTTCTGATGTTCACCCGAAACAGCCTTTTTTGTTAAGGAATGTTCACACCAGTGCCCAATCTCATCTGTTCAATTTGCATCAACACATCAAGAACCAACAGCTACTCGAAATTTTGAAAAAAAGGGAAGATTCTTCGTCGTCTAGCTCTTCTCAGATGGAAGACGCAATTATAGACTTGTCTTTGGAGGGCGAGCATGAGGGCCATGAAAATCAGCATCACCACCAAAATGGTGAGTTGTGTTTAAAATTGTTTTTACTAGTGGCAAAAAATTATCAAAAATGTCTTTTAGACAGTTCTAGAAAGATTGATTTTAGGAAGGGTGGATCACGTGACACTAGCATCTGAAATCTCTTCTTCTGAAGTGAATAGTAGTGTGCTCAAAATGCACACTACTGTTATCTTTGTACACTGAACCTTTGCAGACACCTTGCTTGAATTTTAATGCAATAGTACCCACTTTTACTGGACGCCCCATAAATTCGGCGGATTCTGAAAAAATTCTGGTTATTCAGATCTATTTTTCTCGCCAACATTGGTATATAATGTCAAAAACACGATTTTCGCCTATTTTGCCCTGTGGTATGGGCCTTGCCCATCCAGTGGCCACACACAGATCAGGACCTTAATGGGGAGCCTAATCGAAAATCTTGTTTCAAACCTTATACACCAAAAAAATTGCCGGTTAGAATAATCGATCTGTGAAAAGAGAATTTCAAAAAATGACCTAGAAAAAAGTGATGGCCGTTTCAAATACGCCGAGTTTCTTGGGACACCCTGTATATTATTTGCTGGACTCTTTTAACTTTTTGTGTTTTATAGACTGTGTTCGTGGGAATTAAAAAGTTTCTATTATTTTTTCCGATATGATAGAGACCTTCGACCATTGATTGCATGATGCTCTTCGTAAGATTTCTGGTTTCGTAAATTTCGTGACCGCTCTGTTTTTTGGCTCAGCATTCTAAAATAGGTACATCTGCCCATTTTGCTAAAACGGATGGTTAAAGACTATGCGATATGTATTTTTGATTTATTTTTTCTTGAAGTGATTAATCTGATTTTGATAAAACTATCTAAATTTGGTAAAAACTTTAAAATTTTTTTCTGGAAACATCATATACAGGGGTAGAAGTACCGGTTTTATTGGAAAATACACACATAATTAGCTACCTTGCACATTAACCAACCACATCATTCTGATAAAACTTTGCACAACTCCCACCTACCTAGCTACCATGAGCTGCACAAACATCACCAGAAGCAGCACGAGAAGAGCAGCTCTTCTTTCCCTCATCATCTTCTTCATCATCTGGATCATCAGAAACCAAGCAGGAACATGCACATTCTCAGGATCACAAGAACAAACTAGAGCCTAATTTTGCAGTGCCGAACAGAGCAAAAGCTAAAAAGCACGCACATTACAGCTCGGGATTGTCTTCTAGCTCATCATCCAGTTCTTCATATTCATCGGAAGAGAGTAAAGAACATGGCAAGACCAAAACACGTGGAACTGGTAAACACACTGAGCACACCAACAAACACGCTAGATATTGAGTTTTGGAAAAATAAAAAAATATTTACATGCTGTATTAATTTTTATAGTACAAATTGCATAAAGTGAGACAATTTGTTGAACACTGTATTTGAGTCATTATTACAAATTACAGGAACTGATAATGTTGGGGCCCCCTGGAGGTCAATTTTATCCGAAGTTATATATATATAGGTCATACGGAAAGTATTGACACAAAATTTCAAATCCTTGTATCTCGCTCATTTGTTAACATTTTGCAAGAATCTTTGTTTTAGCCTGAGTCTACTCTGGGAAATAACTGAACTCTTTCAACAATAAACAAATCATTCAACAAAATAGGATCCTTCCGCATCAATAACTTTTTCCCATCTTTCTGGCAATTTTGCAATTCCTCTAGCAAAGAAATTCGCTGGCTTTGACTCAAAGAACGCTTGCAAATCCGCTTTCACTTGTTCAACGTTGTTTCTCTCTGTGATAGTTTTGCATTGACAAGAACAGGTGAAAATCCAGAAGTCTGGAGAATAAGGCGGTCGGGCAGAATCTCCCATCCAAGATCCGATCTTGTCCTTGATCAGTCGAATTTACAGTTGTTGAAAGACAGTTGTTGAATAAAGTTTAGTTATTTCCCATAGAGTAGACTAGGGCTACAAAACAAAAAAGATTGCCACAAAATGTTAACAAATGAGCGAGATACAAGGATTTGAAATTTTGTGTCAATACTTTCCGTATGACCTGATATATATATTTATATGTATACAGTCGACGCTCTCTATAAGATACACCCGTCAAGTTCATGGTTGGACCATAGGTCATAACTAAACTATTTTTTTGGTTTCTGAATATGAACCCACCCCAAAGAACACAATTTGTACACCCGCGGGCTAAAAATATAAAAAAAACTTTCTTGGGTCATATATGAACCCAAGATTCCTGGGTTGGGATATACCCAAGGGTTTATAGTGAAACACATGAATCTTGGGTTCATATATGACCCAAGAATTTTTTTTTATAATTTTGTTTTTACCTGCGGGCGTACAAACTATGTTATTTGGGGTTGGATTGTACCCCAGATAACAAAAAAAATAGTCCAACCATGGTTGGACCATGGGTGGACCATGGGTCATACCTAAACCAGGTATCCAAGATTTAAGGTATGCGGCCAAAGACCCAACTTGCCCCTCATTGCAAGAAAGGGGGGAAGGGTGTGAACCTGATTTCTGAAATGTTTTGTCAAATGTGATTAGTCAATCTAGTCAGAAATATCGCAAGGATTCCGATTTTATCGATCGTTTTTGCAATCTACAATAGTTTTGCCAGTAAGACCCGCGAAGCTCTCTATAAGATACACCTGAATCTGAAAAAGTTCTTTGTAGTTTTCTTTCTTTCTTCCCTCCCCATAAGACCGGCTTTTCAATAAAACTCTTAACAACTTTTTAATAGCATCAATTACTAGTTTGCTGGACAGTAAAATTTTTTCAGAACACTCACACTCAGGCTGGCTATTTTTAGCTCTTCTGAATCTCACGTAGCGACATCTGTCTGACTTAGCTGTGTTGGTGTACTATTTCCGATCTCATTTGTCGTCACTTTACTGGCCACCATTGTAAGTACTATGTAATATACTCTATATATTCGTTACTTTGGACTTTAAAGCCCCCTGCGCCCCTTCGGGGGCACAGGCTTGAAGTTGAGATACCTTAGACACAAATCACTCGAAAGTGATTCTGGATGCATGAAAATCGTATGCATACCAGAGTTTCTATATGCGGTAGGCCCCAGTTAACAAAAATATGGGAGCAGTTATACCATACCCCACCGAGTCAAGTTCACTCTATTCCATGATCGGTTATCCTTAGTCCGCCAAGGCTAAAAGTCAAATTTTGGTGGAACAGAATTGAAAAATTCATTTTCCAATCCTCAAAACATGTTTTTTGTCTGACAACCACTCGGAAAGGTCGAAGAAGGGGTCAAAATACGATTTAGGGACACGGCAGGATAGTAAACTTTAGCCTTTTTATGTCCTTTGGCTTTCACTTAATATTCTGGTTTTTTGAACACGCTAGGTAACACTTCTTTTGGCATTCAAATTTCAAATTATTCAATTTTATAATTTACAAAATCCATCTTTTCTATCCAATGTGTGATCTCCGAGTGAATATGGCTGCAACTAGAATGTGTGCCGAACGTGCAGCTATTGACTTTCTGATCTCTAAGGTAATTGTTTGCTTATAAATTTCTATTCCTAAATATATCTGGCGATTCTAGTGCTTCGAGCTGTTCATAGAGCATTTTCCTAAATCCAAAGTTTCCATTGTAAAGCTAAGGCAATTGATGCAGGCTAATGGATGGTATGGACGAGAAACATTAGTGGCTGAACTCGAGAAGTCTGTTCACAAAAGACTTCTTCATGTGGGTAAGCTACGTTTCTTTGACTTAAATCTGATTATTTTGACACACAATTGACTTTTTGGTACTTTTCGGTTATCCGTTTAACATTTGTAAACTCGTATTTTATTTCATTTCGCACTCCTAACGTAAATTCAACCTATAGGGCAAAGACACCGCAATATTTTTTTTAACTTGCATAAAATTTTCATGCAATTGAGATTTTTTTTTTCATAGCCATCTAGAACCGTTAAAATATCCGCATCTTGCATCTGTTGAATTGGCATATGTTGCACCAAAGTCTTTCATCTAGAGCTGCAGATCGCACGGATTTCGTCTCCAGATCTTAGTTTTTTTTCAAACTGTCCTAGGATTAAATTTCTGACTAAGTCAACTGAATGATTCATTATACCGTGTTAATTGTAATATAACCACTGGTGACTTTATTTCTGACACACCCCCCCCCTCTCAAATCTGAAAATTTTTTTTATCGATCTCGAGATTTTCGAGTGCTCAACCGAAATCTTGAAAATGGAATCGGTAGAGCTCGTGGTAGTTACGAATAGGCAATAAACAAATAATAATATTTACTTTGCCCCGAGATCCAGACCCTCAAAGTTGAGGGGTGGGTTTATTCTAGAGGTGGCTATATTAGAATAAATACGGTGATCAACATTCTAACTTTTTTGTATTTCTCAGGTATCAACACTCACGAGATCCTCAAAGGCTATGCAGCTATTGTCGAAGGACTGGCCCTGTTTGACCCTTCTTTTGTTTTAGTGCACAAAGTTTGCAGGAAAATCAGAGATTATGTCAAGTAAGCTACACTTATTTAGCAACTCGAAAGCGTATATGAAAAAGTTAGTTTAGAAAAAGACCGGACACCATGAGGAACATAATTACCTTTATAACCCAAGAAAAACCGGGTGACATCCACACCAACAACTCCAATAGACTTACCTTAATGTTGGATGAAGAGCAGCTGATGGATATAAATGACGAATATGTGATCATGAACGACGATAACCTGGACAATCGATGGTTTGACTGGAAACCTGACCCTAGGGACGCGGATCCAAGTGAGTTTTGGACAACACTAACTTTCAGTGTTTGAAGGCATTGTTGTGTATATTTGCTTGATTTACAGAAGAGAGCCGTCTGTACCGAGAATCAGCTGATGTGTTCAACATGGTAAGTGCCTATTTTGGTTTTAAAAAATTAACACAATGATTTTTATTTTTGTTCGCAATCCCCATAAGACAGTATGAGTTGCCGAAATTTCTGTCGATATGACCAAACCTTATCTCAAACCCCAAAGGTTTTCAAAATTTTTGGAGGTGGCAAACAGTGGTAAAAAAACTTTGTAGAAATCAATGACATTTATCCTCCCACGGCTTTTCAAAACGGTTCACTTTGTGCTTTCAAGCGTGTTTGCATGGCGCAGTGGTGAAGCTTTTTGTCAAAATTGTTTTTTACGGATCCACGCCGAAAGGTCCCCGGTCGAAAGGTCCGTGTGTTTCTCGTCTCTTTTTTCTTATCGATAGGACACAACAATTCCAAACTTACAATCACTTCAAACTCAACAACAATTTCCATATAGATCTGAAAGAAGATGAGAAGCAACGTCTGGAACCTGAAACTGTTCGAGAATTGCATATTCAGGAGAACGAGAACAACTTTCCCATCCTGGCCAAGATTGCAATGAAATTAAAGATTACAATGAAAATGAAAAAATTGGTGACCGCCCGGCAACGAGCGTGGCAAGTGAATCGGTCTTCTCGCTGGCCCGCGACGACTACAGGAGGACTAACTTGGACCCGAAAAAAGCGGAGATTTTGATGTACTTGAACAGAATATTGATCTAACTTTTTTCCTCTAGCTGTTACTTGGGAATAAACGAATGTTTTAAGTTCTGGCAGTGTTCTCGTCCCGACCGGGAAAATCATTGTCCCGACCCGGAATTTCACTTTGTCCCGGATTCCCGTCCCGGAGTTAATTCTTTGGTCATCTCATCCCGGTGTCCCGTCCCGGAATTTTTTTTCACAATTTTTGTCCCGTCCCGGAATATGCCATCATCTCTAATTTTAACCATATTTTTCATTATGGATCGCCTATTTACTTTTACATCACACGATCAGTTTTTATTTTGACACTTAATTTTTAGGCGACCATCCACGTTTCTTTTCATTTTTTTCCAAAAAATGCGGCCATCCTAATTGACAGACTTTTTTGAAAATTTTTGTGGAAAATTAGGACGGCCCCATTTTTTTGAAATAAAAATGAAAGGAAACATGGGCGGTCGCTAAAAAATGAAGTATAAAAAAAACTGAGTATATGATGTAAAATAAAAAAGCGATCCATAATAAAAAATATGATTAAAATGCAGGACGGCGATGAAAAAAATTAGGATGGCGTAGGACGGCGCAGTCACTATGCCTATGGGAAACCTGATTTTTTATTATTTTTTGCAAATTTTATATTATTAGCCCATTCCACATAAAATAAAAAAGTAGATGTAGGTCATAAATATCAGATTTCCAAGTTTTCCTTCAAAACTTTCAGTACAGATCAATCGAAAGTCCAGGAATTACGTCATATACAAGACTAAAACTTATCTAAACTTCTTCTAAGTTAACTAAAACATTGAAATTTGCATTTTTTGAGTGATATACGAAATGAGCCCCGGATCTTTTCTAGAAAGGTGGAGCAAATTTTTACAAAATCGAGCATCTATGGAAACTTGAAGCCATTTTGAGTGCGGAACTCGTTTTTCTAGTCAAATTGGGAAAGTTTTTCAGTCTTCCATCAATTTGTCAGTTGCAATCCGAATTCACCTACCTGGAAACCATGAAGAAACGCCAGAGAGAACGTTTTTTCACATTTTGAAAAGCCGTGCTCCCCTTAAGCTCTTAGTTAATTCAAAATTTACGATGATTATATTTCAAATAATTTTTTTTTAAATATATATTTATCTTGTATAAAAAAATTATTTTGCAGTTAGTGTCGGTGTATGGCAGCAAAGACCTGTTTGTGAAAGAGTATCAACAACTTTTGTCAGAGAGACTGATCTCAAATGGTTGGGACAAGCACGTAGGTGTATATAAAACCACAATTTTACTATAAGTGATACTTTTCAGTTGCAATCCGAATTCACCTACCTGGAAACCATGAAGAAACGCTTCACCGACGGCGAACTCAACAGTTGTGAAGTGATGCTCCGCGACATTAAGGAGTCTGGAAAGCTTGCCAAAACTGCAGCTCTCGCATCTGTAAGTAGTCAAAACATAAAGAAAACTTAACTTATTTACTATCAAATACGTTTTTAGCCATTTCCAATCAGTCCCAGGGTGGTTTCTTCAGTTTACTGGCCAGAAGTCTCCCAGGACAATCAGACTGCTTTATCAGTAATAATTTTGGTCGAAATACAGCATAAAGCCCAGATCAAAACGATCGAATTCGTCTTTTTTAAGGTTCAGCCTCTGGAACGCACAGAAATTTTTTTAAGAACAAAAGAGCACTTTTAAATTTTTTAAACCGAAATTTGACTTTTTGCTTTGGGACACTAAGGCCATTGAACCTGAAAATGTTATTTAGATGGTCAAGAAGTGATTAATTCTACCAAGTTTTTTTCGACTGCATCTCGGCAAAAAAGCTCTCACTCTCAAAAGAACATGGTGAAAAACCTATAAAAGTACCACTTTTTTGAAGATCGCAATACCCTTTAAGGTTTAATGATCTTGTTCCTCCGAAGCAAAAAGTCAATCTTTGGTCAATTTTTTTCCAAAAGTGCTCTTCTACACCCTAAACCTTTTTTGCATGTTTAAGAGGCTAATATTTTGAAAAATTACAATTTAGGTCTTTTTGTGGCAGGTGGTATATTAGACTTCAACCCTTTTTTAAACCAGAGCTTAAGGGGACATGAACAATTGGGGATTTTACTAACTTATTTCAGATGAACAAAATAGTGAAGCCTGCAGTCGCCCAATATGAAAAAGTGTTCAGCAGACACAAAGCTTCTCGGGAGATTTCTTGGTTCTCAGATCACGGCGGATATATTCAGATGGAACTGGCTTTGGATGATTCAGAAGCTAGTGTTCAACTTGAAGTGCCTCTAGTCCAAGCCCAGTTGCTCATGTTATTTTTGGAAAAAGGTGAGTTGACATTTTAGGCTTCAAAAAATATCTCAATACTTGCTTTTAAGAAAGTTGGAACATGGACGAAATAAGAGAAAGTATGGATATGGAAGAATCGGCGCTGAAACCATGCATTCAATGGTGGTGCAACAAGGGAATTTTGGTCAAGTCTGGTCTAGATGAAGTGACTTTGGAAGAGATCTTCACGTTGTCTGCATCTTCTTCGGCTATTGAAAGATTGGCTAAGGTAGTAACATAAATTTTAAGTTTCTTTAAAATCTTAGAGAGAGCACAGAGCAATGGTTGAAACAACTTTCATAATTTTTGAATTTTCAAATTTGATATTGCTTTAATTTTCGGCTTCTGTGTCCAGTTTAAGCAAATTTATTTTAGGATAATTTGAAAATGCCGAGCAGCGTATTTTGAAAAAATTAGAAATTTTGAAGTTAAAATTTTTGAGTTTTTAGAAATTTTGGAGTTAAGATCACTAAAAAGTGAATTTGAATGTATAAATAGCTTACAAATATTATTATTTCTTTATGCGGTAGACCTCAGTTGTCAAAATTCTGTTTAATTACGGGTTTTGATTGGGGTTTTGAGGATATCTTTCGTATTCTCTCTAATTGACCCACATGTGGGTCAGAGTCGACTTCTTCGATTGGTGAGAGATCTTTGTCTCGTACTATTTGTAGTCTTTCTGGAACTGATCCCGTTTCTTTGAAACAGTGAATTTGCTCGTCCTCATCTTCACCATGTGCGTTGATTATTACACCATCTGAAAAGCATAAACAAATGACACATAAACAAACTCATAAGAAACCAAACCTTGGGGCAATGCATTCCAGGCTTGCCAGACCTACTCCAGATAGACGCCATGGAAGGTGATTTTGGATTCCTAGCGGCAGTGAACTCCATGTTTGCGTCGTTCAGCATCCACATGTTGTACAGCTCACTAATTTTAGCCTTATTTTTAATAACAAAAACAAGAGTGAGACTTAATTAATTTAAAAATATATCTCCCTTTTTAGAGGTATAGGTTTATTGGAGAGTGTGGGTTTATTTTTCAACTTTCCTCTGGGGTGTGGCTTTATTAGAGGGTATGAGTTTAATAGAGGTTGTGGGCCAATTAGAGATAATACGGTTGTAAACTTTTAGTGTGGATCACCGTAGTCCTCTGAAACAAAAAGTAAATGTTTGGTGAAACGTGTAGCTTATTTGTAAAAACAAACAGTGGGTTTAGACTTTTAGGGCAATAAAAAGCATGAAGAAATGTTTTAGGCGATGGATATAAAAGCCTAGGATAGTATAAAAAAAGTTTACGCTAGGATGGAATAAACCATGAAAACTTTTTATTTACCTGTTATTCATTACTAATATAACTCAGGAAAACCAAAACGCCAACGAAGAAGATGTTCTGATGAGTGACGAAGAAGAAGACATACCCTTGGAGACTCAGGTTGAAGAATTGGAACAATACTGGATGTACACTAAGAATCTGGTGAGTCTCTAAACTCATTCTTGACTTTAAAAATTCTAACTTTAATTTGCAGCTGCAATTCTCGGGCAGTCTAACAGCTGCTCGCCTGCTATCCATCTATAAACACTTTGATGCTGACAAACCTGCTCCTTCCCTAGACGCTATCAACCTGTTCATGCAGAATAAAGTTCGTCAAAACCTGATTGTTTTTTGAAAATGGAGCTTATAAGGCTATTAAGAAGTGAATTTAGTTTTGAAACTTTGCTGTAAAAAATATATTTTATTTGAGAAAACTTCTGTGAATATAGCGCGTGATTAAATTGTTAGAATGCGAGAGTTTTGTTAAAAAGGAGCTGCCCAAATAGACCAATTGTATGCGCGCTAAAACATTAAAGCCCGGAAAAAAAATTTTTGCTACCAGTCACCAAGAGCATATATTCTTTCGGCCGAATCTCCATACAAATAATTGATTTCATAGACCTTGGTCTTAACGTGATCCTGATATTCTTGCAAAAGCACACAATCTATTTCTTTTAAATAATTAAAGTTCAAGAGTGATTTTTTTGTCAAAAATCTACCATGTTGAATTGTCTCTATTGAGGCTGAAGGAAAATTTTTCAAACAAATTCTGATTATTAGTGTTATTGATTATAATTACGTTTTATTGTTTTTTTTTGTCAAAAAATATTATCATTGACTTTTCTACTATGAAAATTGACCGAGGCGGAGGGCTTCATACAAAAAATTCAAAACTATGGATCTTTTGTAAAAGAACCTGTAAAAATTTTATGTAGCCAAAATATCCATGTTAGTTTTTGACTTTACAAATAACTCTGTTGTAAATTAAATCAGCACTTTATTTTATCAACCACACATGAATATCACAAACACAGTTTTAAGTAATTTGTAGATTTGAACAACAGCGGTATGGCCAGACCACATTGTGCTAGCAGCAGGAAGTCCTGAACAATAATGAATGAGACACATTTATTTTGCTAAATCCATCTTTGCTATGACGTTGCTTTTCGCATGGGAAACACTCACTTTTTAGGTCACTTGCGGGCACTTTTGATTTTCGAAGTTGCTGTCCTCTGATAGGAAACCGGGCAGAGGCTCGAGGAATATACAATGAAATTTTGGGGCTGGTGCAGCGAAAAAAAAATTTCTCGAGAAAATTTTTATAGGAATGTTGTGCGCCTATTCTTTGCGCGTCGATTAAAAAAAGAGCGGGTCAAAGCGACGACCGGAACACTGGAATCTTAAATATTTAAGTTGGATACTAAAAATCGGAAAATCCGAGAATTTGAAATGAATTTAAATTAAACTGTTTGTGGTCTCGCGAGGAATTTAAAATTTCACAGGTGGTTTTAGTTTTAACAGTAGTTCTTACGTAAATCAACTACGCTAAGCATGAATCCGGTGTTGAAATTTGTGGTTTATTCAGAAAAAAAAATTTTGGTAAAAAATTGAGTCCAAAAAGTGGCTTTTCGGAAAAATTACAGGGGGACCAAGGCATTTTTTTGACAGTCACATGTTCAAATCCTGGTGGTAGCATACTTTAAGCAAATAGACTATTTTAAGTACGAATCTGGTGTAAGAAGTAAGTATTTGTGCAGAATAAAATTTAAAAACTAAAAAAGCTTTTTTGCCGCGAAAACAGTCGTTAGCTGAATTTTTACAGTTTTTAGCGCAAAAACAGCCGAAAAAACCACGAATGGTGGTGAAAAGGTGGTGTTACCCGGCTGGTAGTATTAGAATGCACCCGTACTGTGTACATGTAGAAGTTGGTACTGGTGCGCCATCGGCACAATGTGTACTCTGGCGTGTATTCGAAACATGTATGTTGTTATTAAATGTTCGGCGTCAACAAAGTGCCGCAAAGCGGCACCAACATTTAAAGATTATAATTTTTTGAAGTAAGTAATGCGCCATCATCGCTAGAGCGTTAGGAGCAGGGAGCAAAGCGACCTGCTGGACACAGTGTGCCAGTGTTCAGCTGTTGCGTCTTCGACGCAAGTGATGTCTACAAAATTTCTCGCTTTCCCAGCCTGGGGTTTGGTGGCCTATTGATTAAGGCGATTCCCTGCGGATCCTGCGGATACTTGCGTCGAAGACGCAACACAGCAGGAAAAATTATTCGTGGGCACGCGATTTTTTGTGTGCGCCTTTTCGAATAAAAAAATATCGGTTGAAGTCGATGTTTTAATCTTAGCTGTCTCAAGGTCTTTATGCTAGCTGCGTATGCGAGCTATATATGCTAGCTGTGTTTTCAAATCTTATACTTTAAGGTAGCAAGACAGAAGTTAACAATTCTCAAGAAACGCAAAAGCTTGATCTGAAACTGAAAGCACAAAAAAGTCATCCTGCATCAAATTCTGCAATGTCTTCCAATGGAGATGGTCAGCCGAAAAAATATAGTTCAAGGTTAGTTTAAAGACAAAATATTTTAAGGACGAAATTTCTTTTATAAATTGACTCCTGCGCAAGGATTATGATTTAACCGAAAAACCGCTATTACCTTATGTTCTATAATTAATTCTTACGACGTTTTTTTGACTTGCCTCTAAGGGGCCTTAATCTGAGTCATTTTGAGATTTCTCGGTACTCAAGCAAAATCCAGAATGTAGAAACTAAGAAAGCGAAAATAACTCTGTTTGGAAAAAAATTTCTGCTTCGAGATGCAGACCCTCAAAGTCAAAGGGGAAGGTCACTTATTAGAAGGGGGGCGTTAATTGAAAAAATACTGTTAAAAGTTGTACTCTATAAAGTCATGACGACAGCGTGGCCGTTTGGCTACAGACGTAAACAAAGTGTAGACAATAGTTTATACATTTTATTGACTCTGTGAGTGCTTAGGACATTTTAAGTGGCTGAAAAAAATAAACAAACAATATCTAGTAAATGTTATGCTTAATTACAGTCTCAGAATATCTCTATAACAACGCTATTTGTAACGACCTGCTCTCTATAACGACCCGAGAAAAAAATTCGGTTGGTCATAAAGGAATTTGGCTAAAACTGTTTTCTTCGTAACGACTCTTTGTATAACGACCCTCTCTCTATAAAGACCAAATTGGTGGTCCCAAATCTTCAAAAACTGCTCTATATACAGAACTACTACAGAATTGTTCCAAATAAAATTATAATTATTGTCCTAATAGAGGGCTCTAATATGTTCTAATTAAAAATATTTATCATTATTTTGAAAATTCAAATCCAATTTTTCAGCTCCAAAAGAGCAATAAGCAAAAGAGCAATGTAGTGGATAAAGTTGCATACACGGGCGTCTGAAGTGAACAATTGCTAAAGTTACCTCTCTATAAAAAAGTCGGCGCTAGTACAGAATACCCCCCCCCCAAATCAGACCTTCCAAAAATCGTTGTAACTACCCTTTGGAACAACAAGTTTAGGCTTAGCCCTTAGGCTTAGGGGTAGGCCAGCGTATGGAAGTTGTGACTAATAAGTGTTTTACGCACTTTTTCTGGGGTCTGGAACATATATTTGGGTGCTCTTTACTTAGGCTTAGGGGTAGGCCAGCGTATGGAAGTTGTGACTAATAAGTGTTTTACGCACTTTTTCTGGGGTCTGGAACATATATTTGGGTGCTCTTTACTTAAGTTTTAGAAGGCATAATTTGGGGGTGTATTCTATACTAGGGTCGAAAATACCTAAACTTTGATGGCTTTGTCAATTCTTTAACGAATGGTATATCAACATTTAATAATTCTAAAGCATTATTACGAGCTGTCTTGCTGAATTTAAAGTCAAATTATAATGAAAATTTAATAAAGCAACTCTTTGATATAACTAATGATCTCTCTCCTCCCTTTTCTTCCAAAACTATTTTTTCAGTGAGAATTTTTAAAAAATCTGAGAATTGACAAAAAAAAGACCAAATAAAAAAGCTTTAAATGGGGAAACTGAAGCGAAACGGAATCATTTCAAAAGTATTGGGTTGTCGCATAAGTTCGTAGCGTTTTTTGTGATAAGAAATTTTATCACTGATAAGTTACGATAAAATGCCGTTTGATATACCATTTAGTAGCTCTCATTCTCCTCTATCCGATAGTTCTTTTCGTTTTGCCGTGCTCCTATAAAAAGTTCTATTTTTAGGCTTAAGCAACGGAGTGTCAAGTTGAGAAAAATGTGCATTTCCAGTAAATGATTTGCAAACCGCCTTGATCTAATCATTTTTTTCATTTAATTATTTTTTCCGATAAATATTTAACAAGTATTTTTTAACACGAAAATTCCCGGCCGCAACTCTGGTCTATTTCAGCAAAGTTTTTTATGGAAAACAGAAATTTCACATAAGTGTGGAATGTACTTATAATTGCTCATTGTGCCAATACTTTTTAATAAATAGTGTTTAATCAATTTTAATTTCAGGCATAGAAAGGAAGGTTAAAATTGAAAGTGTTCTAAACACTTTTAAAAGTTGAAAAAGTTTTTATAGTATTTATATGGTGCTTAAAATTTAAAAGGGCTCTTTTATGCATGAAAATCAGCAATCATAGCATTTTCTAACACAAGTCACAAAAAGTACATGAACACAAACAAATAAAAGATCAAATAAAAGTCTTTTATGGTTGGATAGAACAGAATAATGTTGGTAAACAAGTAGAGCACAGCTCCAGAAGCAGCTATTAAAGTAAACAGCATGTTTAGGGTGATCACGTAGTCGCAGTAGTGCTAAATTAGCTAGTTTATTATTTCTTTATTAAGAAAAATAAATTTGTTTAAAAATTAAAAATTTGATATGATATGTGGATATGATATGTGGTCGATATGTGGTTGAAAATTTTTTTATTGTGTAGTCCTGCATCTCAGCTACAAAATATTACTGACAAAAAAAAATTTGGTCAAGAAAAAAATTTACAGCCGTTCCCGCATAAACAAGACAAAAAAACTCGCTCACTCATTGGGGACGAGGCTTTAGAAACTACAGTAGCAGGGCTACCTGATAGTGTCATCACTTTGAAAAAAAATTGTTTTATCTTTCTAAAAATTAGAAAAGAGTACATTTTTTAGTTTCGACCATTTTTGTATCAGATGTTAAAGACTTCTAATTAGTTATTGATAATTTTTTGAAAATTGATTTTTGCAGTCTTATATGCTAATCAAAAGTCCATTGAATTCACTTGAAAATAACGGTAAGGCTGTACCAAAAACTGTAGCTTACTTTCTTAACTCTAGAAAGGGCACGTTCAGATGGCCACTTCTGGCTACGTTGACCACATTGTGGTCCTTATGAAAACTTTTACAGTCGAGTCTATTTAAATGATCATAAAAACCTAATGTACAGTATTTTCTCTATCAAACCCTCATGGGGGATTATTTTTCAACCCCTTAAAAATGGGAAAATTTTGAGTTCGATTTTGAGATTTTTGGGTGCTCAACCAAAATCTGAAAAGTGTTATCAGGTAAACTAGTGGTGACAGAGAAAACGCAAAAACAGATTTGCGAAATTGTTTTTTTGGACTGAGATATAGGTCCTTGATGGTGGGGGATTTGAGGTGTTGTGAACAACACCCCCTAACCCAACCCATTCCCTATCTGGCCCGCCTATCACCTAGGACTGTTATGGCCCTATATGAGATCCATACTCAAATTTTTGCCTTGGTCCCCCTGTTGTTTTTTTTGAAATTTTGGAATAATAAAATCATAAGTGGATCTTCGGAGGAATAGAACGTGGTAACCATGGAAAGGCATTCGCACTACAAGTTCCTGATCGTAAGAAAAACACATTGTTGAGGCTCATCCGAAAGCACATAAGAAGAGGGACTACAATCATATCAGATGATTGGCCAGCTTATCGCAGACTCGGGAAACAATTAGGCAAGCCAGTTGGATATAGCCACTACGTAATTTGCCACAAGAGAATATTTGCAAGGTATTATTTTTTGAAATGTATGATTTTTGTAATTGTAAATCTTTTTAGAACCGAAAGCAATTTGCGCGTACATACGAACAAAGTGGAAGGATTCTGGAGCCATGTGAAGCACAAAATCAAAAGGCTGCGTGGTACATCGTCCGAACACATCGCGTCCTATGTAGCAGAAGCAGTCTTTCGTCAGCACTGTGATGTGGATAAGAAAAGTGTGTTATCCGCATTGTATGAGGTGATTAGAACAATTAATTATTCTTCTCTGTAGTGGTATTTCTAGTGGTATGGCAAAAATTTCTGTCTTTTGTTATTGTACTGTACTTCATTTGTAAAATAAATTGTTAATTGTAGAAATGTGTGCGAAGAGAAAAGTTTGGAGAAAAAAAAAGTGTGCACGTAAAATTTCAAAAAAAAAACAACAAGTGGGACCAAGGCATAAATTTGAGTACGGATCTCATACAGGGCCCTGTTTTAAGAATAGAAGACAGTCTTGGGGGTCTGGTTGGCTGGGTGTGGTTGGAAGGTAAAAGGGGCTCCCATTCTATTTGCTTATATTGTAAAATCTAGACCTGTTGAGACTCCTAATAAATAGATTTGTTAATCCTAAAGAATTACACTTCAGGATTATTAGAGAGTGAGAATTTATTAGAGAGTGGAGGGTTAATAGAGAAAATACAGTTGACATTAAAATTTTGAAACCACAAGCTTATGCCAGAATATTTAGTAGCTTACCATGCAAGTGACCAGACAAGTTTCACAGAAGGTTGGACTGTCCAGGTGAACCTCCGAATCTTCCTCGTGAGCACCGTAGTCATCATGTGTGGGACTCTAAACTCGAATTTCGTCTTTACATTTATAAAAACAGAAACATTCACAAACAGGGTGAGTCAGCAAAGGCTGCGTCTCCCTCAATTCATCATGATCATGGTCGTCTATTGGAGGGGCAGTTGGATACACGGAACTAGGAGAAGCATCCATTTTAGTGCTTTAAATTAGCTATCATGTTTCCAATTTCAACTGATATCTGTAAAAGTCTATGTTGTATGGCGTAACCTGGGCTGTTTAGTCACGAAAAGTGATCAGTTTTAAAGAGGCATACATTTTTAACTTTTTTGAGAATATTTTTATACTCAATACAAGTCTGTAACAAATTTCATTGATTTTTAGTCAATTTGTGGAGCGAAAAACGAAAAAAGCTTTCAGATTATCGCAAATTTTTACAGTTTTTGTTGGAAAATTTATAATGAACATTTGAAGTTCACTATTTTTAAATTTAATTCTGAATTACAAATGCATATGAAATAGACTGTAATACAAGAAAAATTTAGCGACAAACACTCATTTTTTTACAACGTTTCATATCCTCAATTTCGAAATTTCTTTTTGAACATGTGAACATTTCGCCAAATGCTATTTTTTAACGTTTAAATCAACATTTTTGCTATTTTTATGTCAACAGCAATTATGTGACACACAGGAATTCGCGAACTCCATAAAAATTGTCCTCTTTTGCCAGCGTCTTTGATTTTGCCCAAATTAAAAATATTTTTTTTAACATACACTCTTCTACCCGGCGACTAAATCTAAGCCGAGAAATAAACTGGGGGGACCAAGGCAAAAAATAGAAGGAGAACCAATGGCACTACAGGGTAGGGCGGAAAAACGCGGACACTTTTGAATTATATTTGTTTTGATTTCCTATATGATTTTCTATGAATTTTTCTTTAGATTTTTGCTTGTTAGAGAGCTTGTTAGTAAGTCGTGTTGAATTTCTTTTGAATTTGGTGTGAAGCCCTAGGTCATAAGGTCAGCTTTCAGTGCGAGCATACGCATATGGGAATCAGCCACGTAGTGAGTTAGCCCTTTGCAGCGAGCCATTTTAATCTCGTGCTGAGAGAGCTAGACCTAATGCCTCCCGGCAGAATGACGATTGATATTTTCTGAATAATTTTTAGAAAAATTTTATTAGAGGTAAAAAACACTAGTAATTGCAAGATAATTAAGTGATTTAAAGGCCACAAAAACAAAATAAATATCATGTGTAATAATCGATATGCTCAGTCAGTCGCGTTTTTCAGCAAAAATGTGGTCATAGGAGTGGATTCAGTAGTAGATTTGGGATCCATTAGGTCTTCGTTCTCGTCTTCAAGCACTATAAAAACACAAGCAACTTGATATTCAATTAAAAAAAGTTTCAAGCTAACAAAATTTTACAAGGTATCCAGTAAAATATGTACTTTTTAAATTGACCCCTCAAAATCAGAAACTACCTTGTGCATTAGCATAGTGTTTGTGAGAAGGCGCATACATAGAGAGCAGCAGAACCACATAGATATTCCACATTCCGAAAGTACCTGTGAAAAAGGCTGAAGCTGAGTGGGTGTACAAGTTGCTGGAGATGTAGCTGTGCTCCTGGTCTATCTCTTCGTCTGGCAATTGACCTTCGTCGTACTTAAAACTATTTTATTGGACAAATACGTAAAAACTTGACGTTTCTAAAAGCCCACCTGTTGCATAAAGTATGAAAAAATGGTCAGAGCGGCGCAAACCATAGTCAGGATCATTAGGAATTTGAAACGATAGATTATAGCTTCAACTTTTAATCTTCTGTTCTCGTTCATGTTGTAGAGCTGTGCGGCTCGCTTTCTAGAAAATTTGGTTTGCGGTTTTTTATAAGATGGTAAGTACAAATATTTGATAACCTTTTGATAGTAGTCCAGACCTGCCAGATTTTGAAGCTCAGGAAAATAAAGTAAATTAGAATAGCTGCAGCTGCTAGGTAGATAGCCAGCTGAGCCCAGAATGTGCCTCGTGGACTTGACCAAACGCTAAAAAAATTGGGCTGAGGTGTATTTTGAAAAGTTGAGACAAAGGGTGTTAAAATAGGATAGTCTTCAAAAAAATTTGGCTTGAGTATAGAACCAACCAGAAGCTCAAAGAGCAAAAAGAGACTCTATATGCATTTTTGATTTAGAGTACTTCTCGGAATCATGTCTAAGGCAAGTGAGTGCGCGCATCTCTAACTCCAAGCCCCTGCGACCCCTTCGGGGGCGCAGTGGCTTGTAGTTGAGATTCTATACTGCAACCAAAAATTTAGTGAAAAATCAGATGTAAGTACAAAATTTAGCCAAAAAAAACTCTGAGTCAAAGTCGAGAAATTATTAATCTTTGGGTGAGAAACAGCATTGTAAATCTAAACTTTACACCAGCACCGAGTCAGACGCCATTTGGTGTCTGTGCAAACCTGTGCGACGCCGGTGTGGCACATCGTAGTTATATGCCTAATTTTTAAGTTTGAAATTTGAACGTTTTTTTGATGTTCGCTAAATAGCGTACAAACTCATTTGTGCTTAAAGTAATTGTAGAAACAAATTATGCGGCATTATCACAACAGCTGAGCCAATTTCAACCCGAAAAATAGCCACTAATTATCCGAACCGGGAAGTTTATATACGCATCGCCTAGGGTTGAAGGTTCAAATGCCACTGGGTGCACACCTTATTTATTTTACTCTGTTTTTTTAGTCAGTTTACTGACTTTTAGGGGCAGAGATCATCGAACAATCGATTGGAATTATTTCCAGCACTTTTTTACTGTCAACAAATGCCCTGATTTTGGAATTTTATACAAATGACCATCAAAGTAAAAGTTGGCATGGAATTGGACAGCTTTGAAGGTTTTTTTAATTTCAGCTCTAACTTAATACTACCTTTTTTCTGTATGATAGCTGAAATGAAAGCTTATAATCTTGGCTACATTTCAATATATGAAACTTGTGACTTGTAGAAATAAGTCAGAAATATATAGATCAAACCAGTCAAAGGAAAACCCCAAAAAGATTGATTTTCGAAAATTAAGCCTTTTTCAGCTTGTAAAGAAGCTCCAATAGGTGTGAAACCCTGCGCTGATAATTTTGTTGGATAGAAAAGAGTGTAAGGATTATTTTGACACCAAACTCGCAAATAAAAGGAAATTAAAAATAATGTGTACCGTAGTCAAACCTGTGACCTAAGCGATGCGTATATACAGGGTGGCCCAAATTTTCGCCGGGATTTTTTTCCCCATATCTTTTTAAGTTACCGTAAATGCTCTAATTATACGCCATGGCGGATAATTAGAGCCCTGCGATTTTTTTAAACTTCAAGTGGTCTGAAATTTCTGTTTTCATTTAGTGTTTGAGCTATGTAAAAAGTGCCTGTTAGATTTTTAAAATCCCTCACAGCCACTTTTTGTAGGCCTCAAGCAGTAAATGAAAACAGGAATTTCAGGGTGGTGGATAATTAGAGCATGGCGTGTAATTAGAGCACTTACGGTAATTGTGTCTCGACAGAATCTTTTTTTTTATTTGAAAGAGGACGCTTCAAGCAATTGAATGACACCCCATTAGTTCATTATGTTTTCCTGCTTTAGTAACCTGTTAAACTTTTGCTTAATTTTAGTGCAAAATGGATTACACAATCGATCAGAAAGTATGGACTGTCATTTGATATGGAATGCATGGCTCACCGAAACAAGTCTGAAGCGAAAAATTATTCAAGCCTTTCGTGAAATTCCCGGAAATGGTACAGCGAACAATCAACAGCTACGGTCGGCAACTCCAACGATGCAAAAAAAACTCCAACGGTCCAAAGAAGAAGCGTTGAGCAAGCGTTTATCAATATTGAATAAATTTGTTGTTTTTCATTGTTAAAATTCGTTGTTGTTTTTGTTGATGTTTTGATAAATGTACAGTGTCTTAAGGCTGTTGTACCATGACTGCCTTTTTTATTGCTTTATTATGGCGTACGCTAAGCAAAGCTCAGTAGGGCCCATTTTTGAACTTTTATACCTCAAAACCTGAAAAGTTACCTGAAAAATGGATCTATTAGATGTCTGCCACGCTCCGACAAATCGTAGATAAGCAGAGCTGATGAAGCTGTGCACACAAGTGACAAATTTCGCCAGTAGTTTTTCTGCAACTTTTATTACAAATATATATTTTTTAAAAACTTCTATAAATTGAATTACCAAATTGTTTCTTGTAGCATCATCAATTAGATGTTCGCCGGCGAATATAAGCCAGAAAGAGAATAGGATAGTATAGAAAAGTCCTTGCCGTAGGTCACTGACCAAAAGCATAGCAGGCACTCGGAACCACACAGAAATCCATTCTAGTGGAACTGAAATACAGGATGTAAAATTGATGGTGATTGTCTAAAAGAAATGGGAAACTGACAGTCGAGAACAATCAAGGCACATCCCAGAGCAAGGATGGACTTCTCAATAAGTCTAAAATTTACAAAATAGAGTCTTAAAGTATTTTTTTAAGGTGTTTAAGAAATAGGAAACTTTACGACTTTCCGGACTAGACTGACCAAAGGCAACTAACAGGCATTCCGATCATTTTATTAGGATTGTGTTAAAAAAGTAAAATTTTGCCTTTCATTTTTCTCGCTTCTATATGTAAATGTTTGCGTAGAATTCAAACATTTTTAATATTTTAGGTTTTCCATTTTTAAGACATTGTGATTGCTTTAAGACTATAGCTGGTAATTAAGGAGTGGTGCCTTAGTGGTATTGATTTACTTTCAGTGATCCCTATCAGCCAGGAGTGGTGCCATCAAGGTGGCGGTACGAAAGTGAAGGTATCAAGGTATACAGCTACTACCCAAGTGTTAGCATACAAACCGCCCTATATAGGTAAACAGGGTTAGTCAAAAAACTCTCCCATCTTTGAAAAATTCGTGTACTTAACCCCTCGCCCGGTCGATTTCCGAATTTTTCAAAAATCTCCACACCCTATGCTTAGAGAGATTACACTCTTTACTATACCAGTATTCAAATTGGGTCTCAAGCACACTGTAAATGTTACTTTTAATGAAAAAAAAGAAGCAGATAAAATATGAGTTACATTCAAAAATTGCTTTGAAAAATTGATTTATGCATTTTTTGCAAAATGCGGTGGTTTTTTTGACTAACCCTGTAGGTGAATATCAGGTTTGTGGTGGATACCTGGATATTGACGGATGCTTGGATATTGCTGTGTTCAGAGGCGTAGCCAGAAAAATCTGACGGGGGGGGTTGCTATAGCCCCTCATACACAGCTACGACATTTCGAGTAGCTGTGAGTGTAAATTAATCTGGTGGGAAAATTGTGGTTTCGTGAGTTAGGCACTCACAAACAAACATTCAAAAAAGCAGATCCTTACGATTATTTTGACAAATTACAGTCATAGATGTGGTCTGCAGGAAAGTGATGTCTGCCTCTCGGGAGATTATTCACTTTTTTGAAATAGACGTTCATTTCAAACCGGTCCAAATACCCGTACATATATTTTTGAAAAATTATCTACGTGAAATCGAGCCATATAAAATTATTAGTACTTACAGCTTAGGACGGTTGAGTGCCTGCACCCGTTTGTAGTACCACCAAGTGGTCAGCATTATCAATGGAGATACCAAGGTTTTGAGCCATAGCCAAATGGTGGTGAAACCGCCGTTTTGGTGGACTGCCTCAATTACTTTGGTTGAAAATGGGTATTTTAAGATACTAATAACCTTACTATCAGTCTTAAATCAGTAATGGGTCCCATAGCACAGTTTGGAGCTTGGCTATTTACGTTGCAAAGTGTTCTGTTGACCGGGAAACGTATATTCAGTAGGTAGAAAGGGTAGTTGTTGGAGCCCAACTCGAACAGATCTAGAGTGGAGCAATTGTACAGGAAACCATTGATTTTCTAAATATTGTCAGTGTTGACCTAACCTAGTAAGTACAACATTTTTTTGGAGTTCGGTTAAAAAAAGTCTTTTTGTCGAATTAAAATACTCAGACGACGGTTTCTAAGTCGAGTACTACCCACGTGATAGTACTCATTTTTTTAAAAAGTAGTGTCCATACTTGCACGAGCGGCAGCGGCAGAGGGTCAAAATTACAGCGGCGAGAACCGCCGCTCATTTTTAACCCGCCGCTGATTTCGCCGCTCTTTTTTTCATTTCGCCGCTGTATCCTCTACTTTGTTTTATCCTACTCTTTTTTTCTTAACCTACAATTTTAATTATATGTAATTTATGACAAATTAATGTTTAAAAGGGCCTTTAAAATCTCACTGTAAAATTTTTCCCTTGCAGCCCTTTTATTACTTTATGCCGCCACTGCGTTTTTTCTGAAGCCGCCGCGGTTTTTGTTAAACGCCGCGCCGCTTGCTGCTCGGTTTATTAAGCTGCGGCTCGCCGTGTCGCTTGCCGAATTTTTCGACCCGCCGCTTTTGCCTCTGATTTTCAAAAATGCTGCTTTTTTGGCCGTGCAAGTACGGTACTTTACCTTTGCAGGATCTATATGACACTCTAAAGTGCGCTGCACTGTGGTTGATATGTACTCATTCCATTTGGTGGGCTCGTCTTGTTTTGTTCGACTAGCCATTCTGACCTCCATTTCTATTAACACTTTTTCTTCTATAAAATTTTGATTTTACTTGTTTATAGTAAATAATAAATGAATAAATACAAACGTAAGTTATGACCCTGTCTCCATTCCATGTCCACTTCCAGGTAGCCGATCAGGAATTGGAACCAGGAAGAGTACTCCAGTGCAATTCCAGACCTTAATATGGTCGAACCTGAGGATATTGCATTTACTAGTCTGCATAAAAAATACCTGGCGTGAGGCATTTGAGCCACAAAAACTATGTCTCTGGCATCATCATTGCTTGATTCGTAGCCATCTAGTGTGTCTATCTTGTCGCAGTGATTCTGCAGATTGGATTTTAACATTTGTTTTAAGATATGTATAATATTGGAGGATACCGGTGGTCGAATAAAAAACCATTCTGGAGTGGTGCCATGGTTTTTGTCTTTGCATTTAGTCATCAAAAATTCCATGGAAGAGGAAGGTTCAGGAGCTAAAATAATTTAGCTATTAACCAGTGTTGTGACTTGGCTTTGAATTTCCCTCTCCTTTTCCTCATTCCTCATCGCCTCTAAAATTTCTTCCTCTCCTCACTCCTCTTCCTCTGAGGAACATTTTTTCCTTCCTCATTTCTCTGAATTTTCCTCATACGTTTTTCAGAATGAGCGAAAGTACAACTAACTCCACACCCGGCGATGGAAAGGTCTCAAAAGGAGGTTTGTTCGATTACTTCAAGCACACAACCACAAGGACTCCTACTTCGACGCAATCCACCCCCAGCGGACAGTCTCAATTGATGGTGGCGTACAAGAGTGAGTCCTCCTCCTCTGAGGAGAGGAAGAGGAGAGGATGAGGAAGTCACAACACTGCTATTAACCCATTGATGCCGGCTGGTAACAAAACTTGCCAAAAATTGCCTCACTCCCCCCTGTGGATATTTTTGAGTTGCTTTTTTCTAGTCGAAAATTGACATTTTTGCAAAGATAATTTCTGCACGGACAAAAATCCAAGAGCTACAGACTTTTGGCAGCACTTGATATATCAAAATGTAGCCCAATATCTCTTATCACAAGATCACCAGACAGATTTTTGGTAGAGCATAAATTTTGAAATTAGAACTATTTTAAAGCTAGCATAAAAATTTCGCGAAAAATTCCGAAAGTAACTATGATTTTGAATTTCGGGCCTGTGTTCTGTGCAGATCATTAGGCGAATAACCACTTAATGTGTAGGTGGTGAGAATAACTACTAAATAAGTGGTAACTTTTCTCATAATGGTTTGAATATAGTGTGCAAAAAGTCGAAAATATTAAAAACATTGAATCCCGGCAAAAATGGGTTACCGTATTTCCTCTCACCCCCTCAACTTTGAGGACCTATATCTCAGCTCAGAGATAATATTGCGTTTATTTTTTTTCTCCCACGAGCTCTACCGATTCCACTTTTTTGATTTTCACCCAAAAATCTCGAGATCGACCTCAAAATTTTCCGATTTTCAGGGATCCAAAAAATAACTCATCCGGGTGAGTTATTAGAGGAAATACAGTAATAATAATATAACTAGAGTAGCATGCGATCGAGTAAATAACCGATTAAAGTTGGTTGGCTGCTGCAGGCTGGAGCGGATGTCGTGTATATAGGGCCTAAGCCCCATTTTCGAATTACCGCTTCTTTTTATTTCGATAAACTAAAATTTTAAAACAATTTCGTGAATGCATTTCAACACATCACAAGAAAAAAATAAATAAATGTAATAAAAATAAATGCCCCAAAGCTACTTACAAAACACAGCTCCTAATGCAAAGAATAGTATTTGAACCAGCAGGAGCGTTGACAGAATTCCGAACAGCTTTCTATTACTCAAGTTTTCAATGACTGCTCCAGTTGCCATTTTGGTCTAAATATCAGGTTGCACAAACGTTAGTTAAAATTAAAAATTTACAAAAATTAGCATTTATAAAATGGTTCAGGTTTAATTTAGCCAATATTAAATAATTAAAAGGACTTGTGCAAAAAATCGTAAAATGATTCAAATAACAGGAAAATACGTAAAAATTTCAAACTTTTTTGGAATTTTTTTAAACCACAGCGGACCAAATTGTTTTTTTGGCAAAATTTATGAATTTACCAAAATTAATATAAAGGGACCAAGCTAATCTAGTCAAATATTTAGAACCGCATAAATTTTGGAAAGCTTTGGAAAGAAGAAAAATCAAATTGGTCACAAAATAATATGTTACCAAAAAAGCACGAAATATTTGCATGAAAGGTAAGAGCAAATGCTGCAAGAACATTTGCCTCTGTCAAATTGATTCATTTATTTGCCTCTTACCCCAGATGTTGTTCTAGTGCTTGGCTGTCTCTTTTGCAGAGGCAATCCAAACCTATTAGAACAGCAATTCAACTGCTGCCTTGCTTTGGTCTAGCCTCACCCCTAAACCTGACCCTTTGGTTAGAGAGCCGAAACAATGCCCATAAAATATTTATTGCCAAATATCTTTTCTTTCAGTCTTTTATAAAATTGCGAGGAGAATTGACCTTGCTTGCGTTATATAGCTCAAGAACTGCAAAATTTAGCGTTACTTCAAAACCGAGAAATGCTGAAACATAGCATAGTACATCTTATATAGTATTTGGCATGTGTGGGTGGGTGGGTAACGCTTTTTTTACTTCGAAGGCCAGAACGGGTCGTAGATAGCGAAATCACTTTTGTCGCTAATACCATCGTGTTCCCCAGAATGTCAGCTTTCGTTTTAAAAAAAGAACAGGCGAAAAAAATGAGTTCTAATAGGGGATATACCTATTTTATGAATGAAGTCATAGCCCCTCATTGAAATTTCGAAATACTATACAGGCGCCGATAGGCGCCTGTGGTCCCTTGTTTTATATATTAAGATGACTATGCTCTGCAAAATGAAGTTGCCCGAATTTTTAAATTATTTTTAAAGTTAGATCTGTTAAATTGGCAGTGAAAAAATTTAGTGATTCAAACAGTCAACAAGAAAAATATGACAATTAATCCAGAGCAGCATGGTGATTTTGTCGCTCAAAGATTTTGTCGCTTAATTTACCACATTAATTTACACTAAAAGATTAAAAGCCAAAAAAGCCATAAATTTTTTGTTAACTTGTTGACTGCATACGAAAACTTCTAGCATCCATGCTTTTTTTCATTCATTCAGAGTCACTTTGGAGTGATTTGTGTCTAAGGTATGTGGGTGTCGCGTCTCAAACTCAAGCCTCCATGCCTTCTGCAACTTTAAAAAAAATTACAAATGCTTGAGAGTTGAATATGCGAGCACTCAAATTTTTGACTAAAGTTTGACTTTTTGGTTTGTTCCTCCCAAATAATTTACCGTATTTCTATATGAAACCCCCATGGGGGATCATTTTTCAGCCCCTTAAAACATGAAAAATTTGAGATAGATTTTGAAATTTTTGGGTGCTCAACCAAAATCAAAGATTATTAGAAAGTGGGGATTTATCAGAGGGTGGGGGTTAATTAATAGAGAAAACACGGCACCCTAAAAGTGTACGTAAATAACCAGAAATTGGTGAATTTCATGGTTTTCCGCCACAATTTTCTACTACAGCTGAGCAAGCAACTTTAAATGCATTTTAGTCATGAGTCGTGAACGGAATCATGTCTGAGATAAGTCTGTGCGCGCATCTCTAAACCTTCAAGCCTCTTGTTTTTTGAAAAATAGGTTTTGCGGTAAACATATCGGTAAATGAACAATGCTTCTTTATAGTTCTTTATGGCTATCCTCGAAAAAAGTTTGGGGAGTTAGATGTTACGTTCTTGGAAGCGGCGCAGATTCGCCGTGATGGGACGGGTTGGTCGGCTGCAGAATACGTTAGTCTTTTCCATGTTAACATTTTTTCGGCAATTTATTTATTCAGTTTGTGCATTTCTTCCGCTTCTATGATGAATTTTACAATAAGGATAAGCAGAAAGTTGCCAATGGTCGGGAGGTGATCCAGATTCGAACTCGCCAAGTCGTGACTGATAAAGACCTGCATGGCAATTGGCCAAACTATCTTTTCTTGGTTCAAGACCCATTCCTTCTTGATCAAAACACGGCCGTCCACTGTGTCAAATGTAAATTTGATACATTTTTCAAAGTTGAGTTCACCTTTATTTTAGATCAAACTCGCATAAAGGACTTCTTCCGCTTGGACGCCGCTATATTAAGAAGGAATCCATGAAGGTAATTGGTTTAAACTTATTGGTTCTTATTTTTATATTGGATTTTAGTATGAATTCAATATCAAACTGATGGGTGGATACATCGACAAAAGAGCTGCAGAAATCGAATGAATTCTCCTCAGTGTTCCATGAAAAAGTTGTATCCATATTTGTTGCTGTTGAATAAAAAGTTGTTGATTAAGAAGGTTGTTTCATGAATATAATTTTTTTTCGTGAATATTTATCTTTAAAAGTTTCTGGGAAGGCGCCAGAGGCGCCAGTAAAGCTAGTTATGAATATAATAAGGCACTACTTGGGTTAGGGCCCCCACCCTAAATTTCTCGAGACACAGATTTTTTTATTTAAATTTGCGTTTTTCTTTTTTATAGTGTTTTCCTTTGCCATTTTTAAACAAATACCAAAACGAAGAAGAATGGAAGAGCTTTGAAATTTCACTCTGGCGAGGTCTATGAAAAGTTCCTGGACACTTACGCGCAGGACACTTCCGCGGGATTCAACGAGCGTTTTGGCAAAGCACATATGGCGCTGAGTCAGTTCAGCCGAGAAAGAGAAGACCTATGAAGCTGAAAAATCAGCAGAAGCAATTGAGTCAGTCTGGCGGAAATATAAGATTCGACATAAGAATGAATTCGGGACAGCCAGAACTCTGTTTTTGTCATACGTGTCTGATTTTGTGTGGAGAAAAAAATTCAATGGTCCAGACATATTTTTTCACTTGTGGTGTCAAATATCAGAGATGTATGTTTGTGAATGAAAAATAAATAAAAAATCTGTGTTTTGAGACGGTTGGAAAAAAATTTAGGGTTGGGGCCCCAACCCAACAAGTGCCTATAATAAACAAGGAAATCGTTTTAAAAGTTTTTGCTTAGGCTTAGGCTTAGGATCCATGTTCCTTTGGCTTAGGCTTAGGCTTAGGATCCATGTTCCTTTTGCTCCTTTTAATTTCGCACTTGTTGTAGCAATGGTCTGACTAATCCCGCTATCTCTGGACCTGACTAAGCACGGTCTATCATTGTAATCAAAAGATATTGAAACGCTTACCTAACCTGAAGAGTAATTGAATGTGTCATGCAGTTTTCCCGCTATGTGGGTTATTCGTTGCCTCGATCTTCCGCTTCACTGGAGAACTTAATCCTTAGTCAGTTCGATCAGTTACCTAAAAAACAAGAAAATAAGCAGCACAAACCACTAAGAGAAAAATTAGTGCAATAACCATGTTCACTACTGAAATTCACATATTCGGCACAAAATATGCACTTGAAAGGAAAAAATAAACTTTAAGAGGGTACAAAAATAAAAATGTGTTGCGTTTTTTCCTTTCATGATGCATCAGAGAAGTGGAGATGGCACGAAGCAGTATCGGAAATGCGACAAGACATATGGTGGTAATGTTTCAAAATGCAAGGTTCGACTTCACACGCAGCGGCCCAAAATCTCTTTTTCAAATTTATTCCGCATGACTCAATCCATTCTCACAGCCATGAAGTCGATCCGATGTTTGTCACAGTGATCAGGATCACAGCGAGTCTGAAGCAGAGAGCACTCGATACGCGTGAAGTTTGTTATTAAGATCTTTATTTTTTATTTCATTGAATCTCTTATTTTAGAAGCCACAGCAACTTTAAGAAATGCATAGCAAACAATAATCTCACTATTCGTTATCGGGATCCGGAGTTTTCAATCCAAGCCAGGATGATTTTTTTCACTCGCTTTTGTGCCTTCGCTTGATGTATGGAATTGTCTTGCTCAACTTAAAGCCTATTTGCCTGCAGTGCTGTCTCCTGTGCTGGATTATTTCAGTCGCTATTACGTCGGTGAGTTTACTATGTATTTGAATATTTGGAAGTCTTTATGTTTCGCTGTGTTTACTTATAGGTAGGCTTATGGATCCTCCAATGTTTCTAGTAAATATTTGGGGAGCTGTTATGATAGAACTCTGGCGGATGAAGACCGTACAAACAACTTTGCTGATGCTGCACATCGAAGACTGCAGGATGCTTTGGGAGTGGAACATCCAACAGTCGGTCGACTTCTTCAAGATCTCAAAAGAATTCAACGCTCTCATGACTTCGACTACGAGCAATACCTGGCGGGAATGGCGGCTCCAAGAAGGGGAAAATCTACAGAGAAGCTGACGCTAGGATCTTTGGGACAGTTCAGCGCTATAGTTAAACTAACCTTATTGTTTACCTTCGTGGACTGGCTCACAATTTCGTGATGGATCAGTAGAATGTTTTTGTTTGTTGTTGTGTTATTGTTTCGTTTTGATGTCACATAAGAAAGGAAAATAAAGATAGTTATAGTTATACATTTATGAAACGGATTTTTCTGAGCGGGAGTACAATATCATAGTACTGACAGGTTAAGAATGGTTTTTCATGTAAACTGGGAACAATTGTCCCTTTTATACTAGCCGGGAACAATTGGCCGTATCTGCCTCTGGCTACGCCACTGGCTGGAGCGCTTCCCACAGAGTTGAGGCGGAAGTGGGAACTGAGCTGGGACGGCAATTGAACATGATCTCAGAAACTGGAACTGAAGGCTGGACGAGGAGCTGGAGCAATTCCCAATGACCTGGCAGTGAGACTGGACCAACGTATTCCCAGTTCAGCGGCGCAGTGGAGAAAGAGTGACTGGAGGCGGAGGACGAAACCATGCATGAGACGTTCACGCTTGCATTGGAGACGTACTGACTTGATGACTCTGGAATTCTTGATACCTGGAAATTGCGCTCCACGCAGAGAGACTTTACTTTCGGCGACACAGCAGTCTGGGTGATAGTTTTAGAAGGACTCGAAATAAGAGACTGACCTGGGAGGAGCGCTTAGACATCAGAAAAGAAGGCAACATTTAGAACTAAAGATCCAGATATAGAAAGATTTGATTTCGTTTCTTCGCCTTTTCTCCTAATGTCTTTGCGAGACAAATGTCAATTCAAACTGACTATTTGCTGGGAAATAACTCAAAGTATGTTTCTTTGGGAAACATACGATCCGAACTAGTGCTGACGATTTGGCCTTTTGCGATTATGCGATTGCGATTATTTTGGTCTTTACCCGATGCGATTGCGATTATTTTGAAAGCATGCATGCGATTTTGCGATGCGATTATTTTTGCAAAATTTTGGTGTGATTTTCGATTAAGCGCAGGTGCGATTAATCGATCGTCGTCATCTCTAATCCGAACTAGGGAATGCGGCAAAAGAAATTCAACAATCCTTTCACAACAAACTTTTGATGAGATGTTTATGCCTCTTAATTTAGTTTTTAATAGGGTTGTCGACATGACATGTCGATTTCGACATTTCCTGTAAAAATGTCGACATATCGACATTCGACTCGACATGTCGAAAATTTCGATCAACCTTAGTTTTCAATACATTCTCCAACAAACTTTCGGCGCTAGTGTCATATATCCTTCCCCCCTCCCCACCAAATGCTAGTGTCATATACCTCTCCCACCCCAAAAAGGACCTAGTGTCATATAACCCCAACCACACCTCTCATAGCACTCAGCCGTTGTAATAGTTTAAAATAATAAACAAATTTCAAAACGGTTTAAAACTTAATTTTTTTTAACGATATGTGAGCTTTTTTTTATTCATCCCAAATGTATCACACATGCGGTAAAAAATAGAAATTGTTAAAATATGAATTAGCGTTAAAAATATTGGCGCTACTAGCGAATACCTCACCCAACAATTTGACCGACCCTTAACAGCTGTAACCACCTTTTTTCAGGCTCAGGCCTTAGACTCAGTGGTAGGCTAGCATATATTAGCCACGACTAAGAAATGTCTTACACACTTTTTCCGAGGTTTGGGACCGGGGTGGCAGCTCGAATACTATTTCAAATGGTGCAAAGTACTAAATCAGTCTATTGCCTGTGTCTTATTTTACCTCTTTCTTACCCATTTTTTGTCTTTTAAGTTAAGCACGATAGCCCTGATTCTATTTTTTCGAATGAGATATCTTTGGTGTATTGGGTAGCCGTTAAAGCTCAAAGTAAAGTTTTATTTTAGTATCTAAATAGTACTGAAATAGTACAGGGTGATCAAACTTTTTCTCCCACATTTGTTTTGCCCATAACTTTTTATTGAAAGGCTCAAATTTTGTGTTTGACCACCCATTCGAAAGCCCTAGAACTGCCATTTTGTATAAAAAAAGAACGTAGAGCTTTTAGCGACTGGAACCCGAGCTGCAGCTATTTTTAAAATTTATCAAATATAATTCTTTGTGATATCTTAGCAATGTCGTATACCGGGATTACGGCCAATCCACCTACCAGGAAACAGCTCGTTCAAAAAATTCCAAACTTGCAATCCCCAATGAGGTGGAGCACCATCTTGCGTAAAAACAAGTTGTTCGGAATTTGGCCATTGTCGAAGAGCCGGAATTGCTTGATTTTGGAGCACTGTCAAATATCGAGGAGCATTAACATTTCCTTCAAAGAAAAATGGCCCAACGACACCATATTTACCAATACCCAAACACTGCGAACAAACTTTGCATAGCTATCGCCACTTTCTGTCATCCAAATAACGAATTGAGCCTTTTCTTGATTGGTATACGACATTGCTAAGATATCACAAAGAATTGTGATATGATAAATTTTAAAAATAGCTGCAGCTTGGGTTCCAGTTGCCGAAAGCTCTACGTTCTTTTTTTAAACAAAATGGCCGAATGGGTGGTCGAACACAAAATTTGAGCCCTTCAATAAAAAGTTATGGGCAAAACAAATGTGGGAGTAAAAGTTTGATCACCCTGTACTATTCAGTAGCAAATCGCCACCGGGACCAATATTTGGGCATTTCCTAATAAAGTTTTAAAAGGAAAAATTGTTGGAGGGGTATTCGCTAGTAGAGTCAAAATGTCTTTTTGAAAATTTACAACAAATTTTTTTGTACTATTGCAGATTTCTGTTTATGACTATTTTCATTTTCTACTCGACGTCTACACATCGGACAGTTTGATTGTTGCTCAAGCCATGTGTCAATGCAGTCCTCATGAAACTCATGCCTACATCTCAAAGCTTTTTCACTTTCTGGGGTGAGCAAACCTTCAAGACAAATAGAGCACCTATCTGTCTCAATTTTATCTCTAGCCGTTTTTATTATATCTATAGAATTTTGGATCATCTGGTCAATTTCTTCTGATTTATCTGATACACCTGGAATAATTTCATTGCTTTTTGTTGCAGTTTTGGCTTTGATCAATTTCAAATGCTGAAATCCGACGATGTTTTCCTTCCAATTGTTCAAATTAACTAAAAGATTATCAAGAAAGCACATTGCTTCATTTTCATCAACTAACGTTTTCCCTGAAATTACTTTTCCTTCAGTAAAATTTTTCATTTGTTCAACGGTTGAATTGGCTTGTTTAATCACTTCTTTCAATTTCAAAACAATATTTGTTACTACGTATACCAGGAATTTTGAATTTTTTAAAGACAAATTTGATAGTTTATCGTTGGCAGCGTGGATGTATTGTTTCAAATTTGCATTTTTTTCAAACATTTCACTAGCTTTTGTTAAAAGTGAAAAAAGTTTAGACTGAAAGTTTAACCTCTTTTTTAAGTGATTCTCATACATGTTATTAAATTTTTTTAGAAATTGAGTAATATTAGCTTTCTGCATTTCTATGTCAGTCTGATCAAATGAAATTTCCAATTTTATTGTTTGCAGAATCTCCGCGTCCGCATTGGTTGATTTTACTTTTTCAACTTCTTGCACTTTTACTAAGAAATTATACAAAATTTCGAGGTCACTAGATGATACACTGTCATTTTTTGAGGCTTGCAAGACGTTGAGACAAATAGGGCATTTGAAAATTTTGTCCTCATTTTTAATTTTTGTTTCACCTATAATATTTTTTATTTCACTTTTGGAATTATCTGAAATATCTTTTAGTTTAGGTGCAAGTAATGGGTTGAATGTTTCAATCATCTCGATCAATTTTGAATTTCGGAATACTTGTACCACCAAACTGCTAACTAATTTTTTTTTCAGATGACAAATAAAGTAGACTGCTTTTTCTTTGCTAAATAGAACTTCCTTTTCTGTGGCCAAATTTGCTTGTTCAACCGCTTTTCTTACTTGTCTAACAATGCTGTTTACTACAAGTTCAAATTCTGTTGCGTTTTCTAAAACCAAATCTGAAAATAGAGTATGGATGCATTCTTGCATTTGTTTAATTGCACGTGCTTCTTCCCAAAATTGCAAAAGTCTTGATTGGAAATTTATAATTATTTCCATGTGAACCTTAAATATGTTTAGCAAACGTTCAATAAATTGAGTAATATTGTCACTTTCCCTTCTTTTAAATACATCATCCAAAGAGATTTTGAATTGTACTGTTTCCAGATTCTTTGCAACGGAAGAGTTTAATTTGAGTTCTTCGATCAAACCTTCTATGTTTAGAAGAAAAGCATACATAGCTTTGTCGTATTGAGATGATCTATTTTCAATGCTTAGCATTTTCAATATCGATTCTTGGAATTGCTCATTTAAATTTGGTTTATGATTGTATATTTGTTTAACAATGGCATAAATTTTTACATCATTCAGCTTACTCATTAATGCCTCGGCTTGGGTCGAATAATCGTTGAAAACTGCTTGACGTTTGCTAAAGTAAGGCTTTAATAACTTTTTTCAGTTTTTATATTTTACTTATACAGAGTGAACCAATAAGAAATCCGGCGCTAGTATAGAATACCCCCCCAAAATCAGACCTTCCAAAAATCGATGTAACTACCCTTTGGAACAACAAGTTTAGGCTTAGCCCTTAGGCTTAGGGGTAGGCCAGCGTATGGAAGTTGTGACTAATAAGTGTTTTACGCACTTTTTCTGGGGTCTGGAACATATATTTGGGTGCTCTTACTTAGGCTTAGGTAGGCCAGCGTATGGAAGTTGTGACTAATAAGTGTTTTACGCACTTTTTCTGGGGTCTGGAACATATATTTGGGTGCTCTTTACTTAAGTTTTAGAAGGCATAAGTTTTTTTTGGGTGGGGAGGTATTCTATACTAGGTTCGAAAATCCCTAAACTTTGATGGCCTTGACAATTCTTTAACGAATGGTATATCAACATTTAATAATTGAAAAAAATATTATTAATAACTAAATTAACAGAACAAAAACTTTAGCCTCGATTTCAAACTGACGAATTTTTCAGTTTTTGTTGAAGTAACTAGGTTTACAAGGCAATTTCAATATTACAAATTATCAGGTCATACGGAAAGTATTGACACAAAATTTCAAATCCTTGTATCTCGCTCATTTGTTAACATTTTGTGGCAATCTTTTTTTTGTTTTGTAGCCCTGAGTCTACTCTATGGGAAATAACTGAACTTTATTCAACAACTGTCTTTCAACAACTGTAAATTCGACTGACCAAGGACAAGATCGCTGATCTTGGATGGGAGATTCTGCCGCACCCGCCTTATTCTCCAGATTTGGCTCCTTCGGATTTTCACCTGTTCTTGTCAATGCAAAACTATCACAGAGAGAAACAACGTTGAACAAGTGAAAGCGGATTTGCAAGCGTTCTTTGAGTCAAAGCCAGCGAATTTCTTTGCTAGAGGAATTGCAAAATTGCCAGAAAGATGGGAAAAAGTGATATTTCTTTAGAATATTCCAAACACATGATTTTGTACTCTTTTCTTCCTCTTTCGACTAGTATATGAAACTTATGCGGATGCTAAAAGGCATCATTGACTTAGTTCCTAGCCCTTGAGAATTCATTTCAAAAAGTTAAGACAAGCCTTTTCATTACTTTAGTTGATCAAAGGTTTGATTTAATTTACAGTTCTATAAAAACATCTTAGGACTGTGTTGTGGCGCAGATCAAAAGCTGCAAAATCTAATTTACAGAATAATTTTAAAAGATATGGTCTTATGAAAAAAGTAATCCATTAAAAAAATGACTGAAAATAGAAAAATCAAGAAAAATTAGTATGTGGTTATTCTCGTTTTTTTAAAAGCTATATCTCTACATTCATATTTTCAAACAAATTTCTGTAAAGTGGTTTGTGTAGCCCTTGATCTGCGCTAAAACATAGCGCTAAGATATTTTTCAGTATTGAAAACTCAATGACCTTTTTGACCACAACATACTACAACAAAAACTGAAAATTCGTCAATTTGAAATCGAGGCTAAAGTTTTTGTTGCGTTAATTTATTAACAATATTTTTTCAATTATTAAATGTTCATATACCATTCGTTAGAGAATTGTCAGAGCTACAAATTGACATACTATGGGAGAAAAAAAGTAATAATAAAAATAGGCCTAACGGTCCCGTCAAAGTTCAGGAGTTTTTTATTGGTTCACCCTGTAGTAATCTGAAATCTATTCAGCCACAATATAGACCTCGTGATGATTAGCAATGGCAAAACAGATTTTTAGAAATTATTTTGTTTGAAATACCACGTCCTTGCCATGAAACCACTAAGGCTGTATATATATTCGTATTTTCGAATTTGGAAAATGGTTTATCTCGAAAAGATTTGTATTGTCGAAAAAGTAATTCGAAAACGGTAGAACTCGCAAACTAGCATTTCGAAAATGGTAGAATTTTTGCCAGTTATAAAAACTAATAAACCATTTGCTAGACAATCGTCAAGGCTACAAAATAAAAAATATCGTGAACAAAAAAGTTTTAATAAAAAGTACCGTATTTTCTCTTATAGAAGCCCTCCTATTATAAGTTCTAATTTGTTTTTAAGAACCAAATTTGTGCAGGTTTGGATTAACTTTTCTAAACAGCTTGACTTATGCATGTTCTAGGCACCAGATGTTTCGTGGAATGGGTCTTTCAAATATTTCGAGAGGATTACGATTGCTGGATGTCAAATGATGCCCAAAAAGAATATACAAGTGGTCGATACAAGCTCCCTCGATGGATGTCTTGTAATGGATGGTCGACGTTTGTATTCTATTCCGCCTACAGCATTCGCTAAGTCTTTCAACCAGTGCTCGGAAGTCGTACTCGTACTTCGTACTCGTACTCGTATCGTACTCGTACTACGAGTACGAGTACGAAGTACGAGAGAAAAAAAGGTCAGTACGAGTACGAATACGAAGTAAGAACGCTAAGTACGAGTACGAAGTACGAGAGAAAAAAAGGTCAGTACGAGTACGAATACGAAGTAAGAACGCTAAGTACGAGTACGAAGTACGAGAAGTAAAGTACGAATCGTACCTTCATTGAACTTTTGCATGCGAGCATTTTTTGTTTCTTTATATGAACACAAAGCTGTAACTTCTTTCAAACTATAAATTTATGAAGTGTGAACGAATTTAGCTTACATTTTCACACATAGAAAGGTATTCGTCTATGATTTCCTGAGCCTCTGATCAGTGCTCGGAAGTTGTATTCGTACTCATACTCGTACTGTACGTACTCGTACTACGAGTACGAGTACGAAGTACGAGAGAAAAAGGTCAGTACGAGTACGAATACGAAGTACGAGATTAAAAATAAGAGGTAATGAGGAATGACTACGAGTACGAGCAAAAATTAAGGTACGAAATACGAGTACGAGTACGACCAAATTCAAAAATTCCGAGCACTGCTTTCAACGGGTTATCTACTTTTTCTTTTTTCTTAACAGAACACCTTCTTTGTAGTCTGTGGGCTCACGATCTGTCACAATGGAGGGGGAGACGATCAAACCCACTGCTTTAAGTCGCATGGTCCTATTCCGGAGGGCGATTTCAACTTCAAGTCTCGCGTCAAGCCAAAAAGAATCTGGATGCAGTGGAAGAAGCCGATGCTGATGAAGATGAAGTGAATGGCTTTTTAAGTGATGAATCTCTCGAACTGGATTGGAACGATGAATTGAACGCAGCGAATCTATTTTTCATGCCTTTTGATCAATTTTCTGATCAATCATCTTCTGTTATTTTTTTTTCTCGTAAATCCAGCATTTTCTGTCGCTTTTTTTCTCGTAAATTCCTCATCTTTCTGTGTTTGCCAAAAAAAATGTTGCATCTATCCAAATACCTATTCATTTTTAACTGGATGGTACTTAATGGTACTGGATGGTTGCTAAAATTTTTGACTATGGTGCGGAGACTTCAAAAAATAAAAGCCCCCTAATATAAGTACCAATCACCATAAACCCCCTAAACAACCCACCAACAAACCAACCAACCATAAACCCCCAACTCTTTCGGGGCTTCTATTAGAGGAAACACGGTAACCTAACGGTACTCTCATAGTGCAGTGATTTTTTGGACACCCTGTTCACAATTTTCGATTCCAAGAAATTATTGTCTGCTGTTTTTTAAAATTTTGTTGATACTTGGATATGCAACAATGCGTGTGGTAAGTGAATTATTTTCAAAATAGAACTTACTTTTGAAATACTTTGCTGTGAATTTCTTTTGTTATTGTAAGGTGTTCTAATACTTTTTCTTCTTTTTGAACAAATGTATTGCTAATGTCTATCCAGTTCACTTGTTTGAAAATTTTTAACAGTTTGAGAACATATTTGTTCACAGCGGCTGAACAATTTTCTATATAATGGTTTTTTTTCAACTCTTCAATATTTGTATTTAAAATTTTTGCAATGTCAGCTTTTATTTTCTTTAAGGTACCGGTTGTATTATTGATTTTTTCTATCTCATTATGCAATCTTAATGCTCCGCTGTAATATTGAATATACTTATCCATGTCTTCAAAGACATCTTGAAAAAGCTTGTCAGCTTCTTTTTGATCGGAATCAGTCATTTTTTGAACATCGTATTTATAACTCAAAAGTTTGAATTGATTATATTCTTTTATCAGTCCATCAAATTTTGAATCACTTGAATTGAGTACTTGCACAGTTGGAATAATTTTAGTGAAAAATAGAATAAGAAATAAGGTTTTCATTTTACTTAAGCCGATCACAATTAATAAAAAAATATCTAATAGAGAACGAAAATAGCCTTTATGCTGCAAAATTATGTCACTAATCGGAAATATTTATAGTTGATAACACATTATGAAACAAATACCGGATGCGGAAAAAGATCGAAACAAATTTCCAGCAATTTTGCTACCTATAAAGTTATGATATATTCAATCTTTTGTTATGGTTATGTAGCTCCAAGTATCCTCTTTCAAATGGTGTATAAAACTTGTCTGAATCATTTTATAAAGGTTGGCCTTTGGCTCTAAACTAGTGTGAGGTCATTTTGAAATGTTTACAAGCATTTTCATCACTTCAAGTCATCAAATGTTTTATTAAAATTCAAGCGTCACAACATATAAGAGAGTGCCAATTTATCAGATACTGAGTCCTTGAGCGGTAAGAAATTGAGAGCGGCGAAAGAGAGAGCGGAAACAAACGATAGCTTTATTTTACGAGCACAACAATAATGATTTCCCTAACGGAAGGAACATCAACGGCCTTGACCAAAAAGACAATAACAGATTTGAACAGGCGATACAACAGTTCGATTGATAGAAATTATACGGTAGTCGATATCTGTCTCGATATAAGTTAAATTGAATTGCATCAAAAGTGTTTTTATTACTTCTTTCTTGAGCACCAGACGAAAAGCAGTTCATACTCGGACAGTCGATTGTAACAACAGACGGAATAGACTCAGGATTTCAATCTGAATCTGAATACGTAAAAAAAAACGGCGAAAAAGGTGGTCTGCGGCGGTCAAGATTGATATTTAAAAAAACACGCCATAATATCCAGTGTGTACACTTTTTAAAGGGAAAGTGTTGTTGGGAAGGTAGGTAAAGTGGAGAATACAGTCAATAAATAACCCTTTTCTCAGTGCTTTAGAGGTTTTTATACAAAGAAAACAACACTGAAAAACAAAACTAGGAAAAGAGAAGAGGCAGAAATAGGTATAGAGCATCATAGGACCTAAACTGCATGACAATTGCAAGATATGATTATTAGAGAAAATGTTCAAGCAAAGCTTACAGCCTTTCATGGTATCGATTTGAAATAAATCATCAAAATTTATTTTATTTACAAAAATGATGACTTCTCCAACGCCACCTGATGATCCAAAAATAAATTTAGTGACTTGAATAAAAATAATTTTTTTAATTCAAAGGGGGTATGGCATGCAAAATTGAAATTAACCATTTCGTGTCAACACTATCTTTATTTGATATAACTGAAAAAAAGGTTGTATGCCCAGGGTGGCTATAATGCCCTCTTTAGAGGGCAAATGCCCTTTCAAATGCCATTCAAATGCCCAAATTTCAAATGCCCTCTAAAGAGGGCATTTGAAATTTTCACCCCCTTTTTATTTGACAAAAAGAGTGCAGAAAATTGCAAAATCGAATGCTCTCATCTCCGTCAAGATCAACACCGATTTGGATTGCATCGACGTTTTCGACTACTTCCTCTCTAAGAAAGATCTTCTGAAAAAAGCAAAATCCAGCGCGAAATAGGATTGGTTTGAATGAGTTAGTTTTAATGTTATATGTCCCGATTGTTTTGCTCTAGTGAAATAAAAAAAAACCCTCAAAGTGTCGTTTTTGTGCAATTTTTTGCATGTTGAACGTAGTAGAAATATTCATGATGCCCCTCTTTTTCAAAAGTTTTAATTGTAAATGCCCTCTTTTGTGATCGCATACCCTCTTTTCCAAAAATGATATGGCCACTCTGTGTATGCCGTTTTTGACTTTTGATCTAAAATGAGTAGAGAGTCTCTTTTGGCTGCTACTTGTGTTGAAAATGTTTTTCATGAGACCATAGTTTTTGAACGCAGCGAAATTTCCGAAATTTTAATTTGCTGTGGACATTTTCTTAGTCCGAAAATGACCAAAACGTTTATTCGGTACATAGCTCTTATGTTTATATTCTACTTTTCCGTCCATAATAACTTCTAATGCCGATTCTTACAGTTTAGAAACATTGCAGCGATTCTGTAATAGTAACAAATGTGTCGTTCAAGAGACTGAATTACATATAAAAAGGGTCATCTTATGAGAGAAATATAACAAAAACATCTGGTGAATAGCGAGCAAGACAAAAACTCGAAGTATCATTTGATAGAACGTGAAAATTGCTTTGACTTGACATAAATATCTTTTTCTGTGTTAGATTCTGGTAAATTTAATGTGTCTCTTTGTCAAAAAAGCAATGCAATTCAACGCGTAGTTGTGCAGTTGAAGTATCCGATTGAAATAATCATCAAATGCTATAAAGTACATTCTAAAGGCAAAACTCATACAGTCAAGATGAGTAGACTGAGGTCTTTGTTTTGACACTGACCGAAACAAGCGAGGTTCTCAATTTCAATGATATGTCGTTTTTATTGGATCCTAAGCGTGCAGCATTCGATCTTTCTCGAGGAACACTTTTAGGCGTGATCGGGACTTCGATTTCATCAATCAAGAACCCAAATGGAAGGACTGGCTAGAGTCAGCGGCGGAATTAACAACTATCCAACATGAAGAGCGGACGATCATAAAATCAATCAAATTGATCAGAACAATACTAATTAGAACAGTGTTCATGTGCCTCGTCCATTTCCTGTCACACCAATTGCGGTGCCATGCAGAGGTTTTCGACTCCAATGGAGGCATAAAATAGCAGACCCAATTCAATCCACAAACAAATGCCTTCTCAATGACATTGAACTACAGTTCAGCCATATACTAGCCATGCATATTTCAGTCGACAGCAATTGGTGCGCATCCAGTACAGCAACCATTCCGACGCAGATCATGGTACAGCCAAAAGAATTCGAAAATGATCAAAATTGAGTATGTATTTATTTTTGTTTTTTTTTCTAACTTGTGTACTGCGATACTTCTCTCTATTTTCTTTCTGTACGACCTCAGTAGACCCACCATGATATGGGTGTCAAGGTGTCTTACAACTTTGAGTGACCCTTGTACCACATTTTGTGGACCTTTAGAGCTGGTGAGCCAGATTTGTCAAGATCTTGGCCACTTGCTCTACAAGAATACGCAAAAAAATATTTGTTTATCGAATTTTTTACAGGTCTTAATTAGGGTCAAGGTTAATTAGGGTCAGTTAAAGAAAAGGGCAATCAGTCAAAAAGGCTTCAGTACCATAGTTGCACCTCAGCCAAAATCGCCGCCAGGGCCACTCGAAAATTTTGCCGCCAGCGCCGTAAAAGTGAAAAAAAACCAAACGTACGCAAATTTTCAAGCAGTGTGAATCAACTAAAAAATTTCGGCGCTGGCGGATCCATGATCAACTCTATTCAGTCCAAGCAAGAAGCGCTCCGAACGAAAGCGCACAAGACAAAGGACGATGAAGCTATGGAAAAACAAAAAAAATGATTGAGCTTTCCTGTTGTTTGTTGTTGTTTTCGTGAATAAAGTAATGTTCTAAGAAAGTGATTTGTGGCAATAAAATTGAATCGAATGAGGGACAAAGACAAAAATCGATTTTTTTTTCAAATGTGCATAGAACCATTTTTATTTGCTGGTAACATTTTCACAGAGTAACTTTGCAAAAGAAAATTTCACACTGGTGTAATATAGAACACCCCCAGTGGGTGAAAACCATTTTCAAGTAATAATTTTAGTATAAACGGCCTGAAACAGCAATGTGAAAGGGATTAAGGGAGAAAAAGGGAATAGTAGGTGGTCGAAATTTTTTGAAGGTAATGCTTATTTTTAGGCTGTTTTACCATGTTTTTCAACATGAGCCGTGGCATAAAGTTACAATATATGCATTTTATGATCAAGAGTAGTTGCTCTAAGACAAGTGAGTACGTGCATCTCCAGCCCATCAAGACCCTATAATACCGTATTCTCTCTATTAAGCGCCCCGGGGCACTTTTTAACCTTTGTCTAGAGGGGGCGCTTTTAGAGATGGCGCTTATTAGAAAGGGCGCTTATACTTCAACGTGGGTTGAAAGATTTTATTCCGCAAATTAAAATTGTTTTATTGAAAACACAATTTTAAAAAATTTTTACCTTGAAAAGTCGATTTTAAAAATAAGAAACGCTTTCTGGTTTCAACACGGTCTGTGCCAGAAGGGCAATCGATGCTGAGAGATGCTCGTGCTGATCTCGAAGAATTCAAGTCTAATGAAAGAAATCGATGGAGCGCAAGATGAAAAATGGTCATATCAACGACCAGTCCCTGGAACTGATTGGAGCGATGAATTGACATACTTTAAATCCTGAATTTCACGCCTTTTCACATCCTGGTCTATGATTTGTTTATGATTTATTGTTTCCAATGTCCTGTTTTATTATAATTTTAGTTGATGTTTTGGTTGTTGTTTTCGTCCTGGTTAATGTTCTCGTCCTGTTATCACGTCCTGGTTGTTGTTAAATGGTTCAGGAATAAATCTCTTTGATTTGATGATGCTTTTCTCAAACATATTACTATAATTCCTCAATAAGTCGGCCCTTTTAAACGATCTTTCTGTTCTCTCTATATTTTTCGCCTAATTAGCGCTTTGTCAGGG
>JAMRYI010000757.1:0-75792 GCA_029231635.1 Ditylenchus weischeri
GGCTAAAAGTGCTGATCTCGTAGTCCCAGCCACTTCGGTGGATTACCTCACCCAACAAATACCCTTTGTGAGAGCACCACAGAAGTCGAAAAACCTTTTTGATATAGAACCCAGGTGGAGGTCGGTGTACCCAAAGTCTTGGTTGGTAGAGGTTTCTACCACGAGTTTGGCCTTGACCAAGTGGGTCAGCACCAACAAGGATACCGTATTTTTGACTCTGAAGTTGGACATATAGTTGGTGGTCGTGGACGACCCGTTGTTTATGCCAATTCTTCTAACTTTCACCGAAATTCATTGTCCGTAGTTGGCGTCAGTCGAGAAAATGAGATTTTTGAAGAGTTCCTGACAGCTGAAATAATTGGAGTGCGGAAAAAGGCACCTCAAAATGACCTGGATATGGATGATTTTTGGAAGGACCTGAAATGGGTCGAGAACAAGTACGAAGTCCGGCTTCCGTGGAAATCCTTGTCTGAAAAGCCCCCCGTAAACTTTGCCTTGAGTTGGGGCAGACTCAAATCTCTAAGATCGGGATGCCTTGCGCTTTTTATGGTTAAAAAACCCAAGGAGGGAGGTCACCCACCAAAATGTGGTTGCCATGCGATTCAATCGCCTTGTTTTTGGCTTAAAATCTAGCCCGGCATTGTTAGCAGCTGCTCTCAAAGTACATTTTGAAAATTGGCGGAGCCCCCCTCACAGAGAAACTTGAAAGAGACTCATATGTGGACAATATCCACTTCCAGGTTAAAAACCCTGAAGAGGCTAAGGATGAGTGCATGAAAACCCGAGCAATTTTCAAGGATTCGAGAGTTTCGCCTTCGAGAGTTTCCGTCAAATGATTTTCGGGCAGTAGAGCACATAAATGCCGAAGATCGCACAGACACCACAGTTACCAAAATTTTGGGTATTCATTGGAATAAAGAATTAGACGAGCTAATATTAAAGCTTCCTCTACTTGAATTTAAGGGAACGTCCATAAATTATGTCAGACTGACAGCCCGGTTTTGGGGACCCCCCACCCCCCCTGTCAGAAGATGTCAGAATGGGCCGGACCCCCTTTATTAAAATCTGACAGTTTTCTGACACAACTTTAGACTTCCAAATTTTACATTGTATATAATGTTTAATAATCTAAGAACTCAACAATCATTCAGAAAATTTACAAAATTGTTTTCAAAAGGTATTTTTATATTATAGTTGCATACTGAAATTTCAATAGCATACAAAATAGTTTTTTCGTAAATATGTGTTAGCTTGATCTTGACTCACTCATTCGCCTCTTCTTTTTCTAAGGCCTTGTTTTTTGATGCTTGAGACCATTTCATTGGTCGAAAGGATATCCAACTTTCGGAGCTTCAGGTATTGGTTCATAAAGTAGACTGCAGATATTAGCACTATCACAGTAAGCCCATAAAAAATGCATCTACGATGGTGATGTTGTCGTCAATCAAAGAGTTGCTGGCAGGAGTAGGAGGAAGTGTGGCTGCAGGAACGGGGGCGGAGGAGGAGGAGTTAACTGCTGGATCATTTCAATCAATGCTTTTGATAAGGCATTAAAATCCAGAGGAGGAGGGCTCGCGGGACCAAAAAAGCGGTCAAGTATTGGGTCCCCAATCTGATATATTCCAAATGCAATCAAAGCTTTCTTTAGAAAAGTGGAAACCACTGGCAGGGCAGTTGTAGCTACAGAATAAAGGCTGCGGCGGGTTCGACTTCGTTGGATGTAGTAGGTCTGATTTTTAATAGCACCTGTGATTTTTTAAAAATATATAGACTAGCGCAGTTTTAAGCATATTTTACCCAGCTTTATTTTGAATTCTTTAACAGCTCTTTGTTCAGCATCCAGCTTTTTCTTGACAAGATCTGTAAAAGTTACGTCTAGTCTATGTATCAACTATTACCATATTTCCTTTAATTGCCGTCCAAGAAATCAGTACTGCCCAACTATGAAAGACAAGTACGAGAAAATGATGCGTAAGCATTGTCGGCTTTATATGTCTAGCGTCAAACGGAAAAATGCACATGAAAAGGCTTGCCAAGAATTTGAAATGGATTTCATGGATTTCCAGGATCCTGAAGAAACCGTCATTGAAGACGAAGTAGATTTGGCTGAGGAAATGAGGCAAGTGCGAGCCCTTCAAGAAAACTATCAAGAATTAGAAATGGAAAACTTAAAATATGAGCCATAATAAAATATGGACTATATGTTTTAATCTTATTTTGCTATAAATACATTTATTTTTTATATAACGTGCAAAACAGATAAACAAATACACAAAAAATTAGGTCAAAATTTTCAAAACTGATTTAAACTATTCAAGAAAATTTTCTGTGAAATCTGACATTCCTGTCGGAAAAAAGACCATTTACCCCACCCCCTGTCAGATTTTGTCAGATTGGGCTGGGACCCCCCCACCCCCCCTGTCAGCGTGACATAATTTATGGACGTTCCCTAAAAGGCTGCTAATTAAAAGAGAAGTCTTTCGTCGACTAGATAGTGTGTTTGACCCTCTAGGACTCATTGCTCCCGCTCTGCTCTCAATGAAGCTGTTTTTTTAAACTCTGTGGGCACCTAGCTACGAGTGGGATACTTGGCTAGAGGAAGAGCAAGCCCTGAAATTCTCCAAAGTTTGCCTTGAAGGATCAAGCTTTCCGATTCCTAGGTTTGTGTGCATTGCTGGGACGCCCACTCTACATGTGTTTGCAGATGCCTCTGAAAAGGCTGTCGTGGCATGTGTCTACCTGAGAGAGATCAAGGGTCTGACCGTCAAAAATTGCCTAGTGTTTGCCAAGGTCAGAGTGGTGCCAGAAAAAGACCAACATCCACCGGCTTGAACTAATAGCAGGCCTAGAGGCAACTAAAGCATTTTCATTTGTCAGAAAACAGCTAAGTTTGAGTGATTCAGAAGCTGTCCTCTGGTCAGATAGTGGGACTGTTATAAGCTGGCTCAATAATAGTGCTGACAAACACGATGTTTTTGTCAAAAACAGGGTGCACCAACTACAGCTAGTGCCAAATATAGTTGCCAAACATGTCAAAACTACTGACAACCCAGCAGACATTGGTTCGAGGGGCATGCCGGCAGCTCAGCTTGCCTTTGCTATACAGTGGTGGCATGGTCCCATATTCCTTGAAAAACCAGAAACTGAGTGGCCTACAAACCCCCAAATACCAGATTTTAGGTCGAATTTGGTCAAACTAGTAATCCATGTGCAAAAACGAACACAGGCACCTATAGTTGTGGATAAAAGGTTCTCTAATTTAAACAAGCTGCTCAGAGTGACATCCTATGTTTTTCGGTTTATAAGAAATTGCCAAGCTCAAATTAAGGAAGAAATAAATTTCTTTTTTCCAGGCAATTTTCAGCAAGATGTGATTGATCTATAGGCGGTAAAATAGATTAATACCATAGTTTTCATACCTTTCTTGGCGGCTTCAGCCAAAAAAATGAGTAAAAAAGGTCTGAATCGACAAAAATTGAAAACCTATAAAAGACCGATAAAACACCGATAAAAATACAGTCATCAAATTAATTCTCGTTTGAATTTTATAGGTCTTTGTTCATTTTATCGGTTTTGCCTATAGTGGGGATATTCGCGCAAATATTGAAATGGCCGCGAATATTCGCGAATATTGCCTTAATACTTTTGCAAACTGTGCTACAGTCAACTATCCCAATACAGTCAGCTCTCAGTCATCAATACAGTCAACCATCACAATACAGTCAACAATACAGTTGTTTGAATGTTCGCACTGCGAAGATTGCTCCCGAATATTCGCGCGAATATTCGGGGCTCACCATGGCTTGGAGGCTAGCTTAAACTAAATTTGGTGTGTGCCAGGCAAAATTTATTTATTTATTTATACATTCTAACCTTTTAACTTATAGATTGAAAAGGTAAATTTGCAATTATATAATATATGGGTACTTATACGGTTCCCCATATCGGATTTTTTCAAAAACAGGTTTTAACCATTTCTAAGCAATTCTTACACGCTAAAACCGATAAAAACGTTGTTTCCGACCACTTTCCATCAAAAATTTTGACTTATTCAGATGTTCTACCTGCCTGCCTTCGGCAGGCAACCTAGTTCAACAGGAAGCCCCTTTGGGGGCACATGGTCCGGGCCAAGGGCTGACCCTTTATATGTCAAGAAATATATATCTTCAAAATATATATCTATATCTCTTGGTGGTAACTGTAACAAGTGAAAAAGGAGCTGCCTGCTTGCAACGGAGAAGGGGTATAAAAATGATTAAAATTAACATTGCAAGGCTGGGGAAAATACTACACTGCTGCTACTGTTGTGAAATTTTGTTCTTTTGTTAGGTCTTGGAATAATATGCAAATAATTTAACTGCCGCTGAATTTTTTATAGGCATTTTTACATTTATTAGGTTGATCCAAAAGTTCTTGGGCACCTTGAAAAAATTTATTTTCGATTTTTTATTAACGTGTTAATATTTTAGCATGATGTTTATCATTCCAATGTTTGCAGATCTAATTCAGAGGAGATATCACTCGAAGTCACATCAACAAAACAGCTCTCCAAAATCTTTATTCAACAAAATAATCTCCCTCAACATCAACAACATTTTGCCATCTTTCAGGCAATCTCCCAATACCTTTAACAAAGAATCTAATCGGTTTCGAATCAAAATAAACTTGCAGATAAAAACAGCAGAATGTGGCGTAAATGATCGTCTGTCATCTAAAAAAAGACAGATGAGATGAAACGACGAAAAAGAAGCGAATAAAAAATCGAAAATAAATTTTTTCAAGGTGCCCAAGAACTTTTGGATCAACCTAATATATAAATTTCATAAATTTTATAAATTTCCTTGATATATTTCTTGATATATAAAGGGTCAGCCCTTGGCCCGGACCATGTACCCCCAAAGGGGCTTCCAATTGAACTAGGTTGCCTGCCGAAGGCAGGCAGGTAGAAAATCTAAAAAAGTCAAAATTTTTGATAGAAAGTGGTCGGAAACGACGTTTTTATCGGTTTTAGCGTGTAGGAATTGCTTAGAAATGGTTAAAACCTGTTTTTGAAAAAATTCCGAATGGGGGGGACCGTATAAGTACCAATATATGTAACACTGACTAAGCATAAGCTAGTCCAAAAAGTTGCTTTTTACCACATTCGCAAAACGCATCTAGTGTTCGGATCAGCCCTAAAAATAACCCACGTTTTCTTCAAAAAAATATTTTTTGCTCTAAAAGCACAAACCTGTGTCTTTAGGCCTTTCTAAACCCCGTTGCATTCTCTTTTTTCATGATAGTTATGAACTCTTTCTGGGACAGCTGGCCGTCCTCAAATAAACAAATTTGAAAAATACAATAATTACGTACATCACTCTACCCCATTTTCATCAAACAATGCTATCAAGATGTCCACAACAGTATCCGAAAGCTGCACTCCGGTGATTTTCCTATAAATTTTTTGTCTAGGTCTTAATGACTGATTTACAAAAAATTCCAAATACCTAGCCAACTTTTTGATCATATCTTCAGTTAGTGGCTTGCCCGCAAGTTTGTAAAAGTGAAGAGCCTGAATTGGCAATATAAGAGATACTACGGAAAAAACAGATCTCCAGAGGAAATGTTTGGCTCTATTTAACAATGGGTACTTTTTTTTGTCCCTTCTTTTGTTTTGTTTTTGAGCTTGTGCTTAGGTGCAAGATGGACCAGCGTATGTTAAGACTGGCTCAAACATTTTTCTCGAAATGCAAAAAAGGAAGAAAAACATGTTAGAGCCGGTTCTGAGGTTTGCTAGCCTGACTTGCGCTCAGGCACAAGTCAAAAAAATGACAGGGGGACCAAGAGAATTTGACGGTGGCGCCCTTAATCCTCACATTCTTTGATCATGTTAATAATGTCGCAGTCCAAACCACAGGGGAATAAGCTAAAATCGCAATTTTGACCTAATTTATCGAAAATTGTCTGCGAGAAAAAACTACGGTTGCTGAATGAGATTAAAACCGAGATTAATCTGAGGTTATGTTGCTGTTGACGGTTTGCAACGATAGGACAAAATGTGCATCGACCACTTCCAACCACAACCCAATGGTCACTTAATTTTTGTTTTGCAATTTTCTCACCATGTCAACTTTGTCAATGTGGTACAAAAACGCAAAAAAGTCGTTGGTTTCGTGAAAGGATATGCCCTGAAAATATCAAGGTAACCAATTATTTTATCCAAAAAAAGTCGGCCAACTTTTTTGTCGGGAATGTGCTTGTACCTCCTTTTGACCCTCTTCATCATCTTTTTCTGCTTTTTGGTGGTCAGGTTGGCATGCAACAGCAAAAGCTCTGCAAAGGATATTTCAGAGATGATGCCAACTGGATTGGATTCTGGATCCCTTCTATCAAACTCAATCTTCAAGATGTCTCGGTGCAGATCTGAAAAAATTGCCTAAGATTTCAAAGAAAATACTTAATGATTACCTTGTTGAAACTTGAGAAATTTCTCGATATTTAACTTTTCCTTTCCATCAGCACCAAAAAAGTAATTGGTAATCACGGAAGTTTTGGATTTGCGAAAGGTGCCAGCGCCTAATAAAAGATTTTCATGAATAATGGAAGGACTTTAGTTACAGGTAAGCCTCGAAATTGCAGGTTGTCCCGAGAAATTCCCAGTTTAAAAATGCTTACAGCTTTTATTCTAAAAAAAATTTGAAATTCTGTTAACACCAATCGATTTTTCTCGCCCCCGACATTTGTCTGGTATATAATGTCAAGAACACGGTTTTATTTTGTTCTGCATGTGCTATAAGGGGTCTGTAGATGACGTATGGGAAATGTCCAAACCACACCGGGAAACAAGCTAAAATCGCAATTTTGACCTAATTTACCGAACTAAACCCTGCCCTTTGCCAATTTAAAATGTTGCGTTGCAAATCTTGCAGTACGAAAAATTGCATCGCAAATTTTTCAGTTTAAATTTTACAGTCTCTACTCTGGCAGTCATTTATTTTGCAACGCAACTTTCGCGTCGCATATCTTGGCTCGCAAATCGTCATGCGCAAATCTTCCAGCACAGAAACATGATGCGCAATTATTGATGCTCAAACTTGCAGTTCAAAGCCCACATCCTCTCAACTTTCAGTCGTAAAACTTGCGACGTAATTTCTGCGATGCTTATCTTGCTTAGGAAATCGTGCAGCCCAAATCTCGCAGTGTGAAAAGATCTTAGGCCGCGAATCTTGCAGTCTAAATCTCACAATCTCTCAAATTGAATTTTAAGATCATATGATCTCAAATCTTATTGCTCAAGTCTTGCCACGCCAATTTTCTTGAACGATTTTGACTGCAATGTTATGCCTTGATGAAAAAAAATTTTGTTTGTCTTGGTCAAAATTTTTCGCTGTAGTGGAAAACACCCAAAAAAGCCGAAGTAAAGATTAAAGCCGGGATTAATCTCGAGATCTCTAAAAGAAAAAAACCGGCTTTTTCAGCATCCCTACAAAAAACTGAAATTTACAGAATTTCAAAATTCGTCCTAAAAAAATGTAAGTACTTCAAAAGCGGGGGAATTTCTCGATACATCCTGTATGACCACTTCTCGGGAACGGCCACCAACGGTCTTATATTGAGAGTGCTCTATAAGGGTTTGCAATTTGAGATATTTTCAGGTCAAGAGGTCATTGATGGAGAAATGAGAAAAGCAGACATAGACCCGACCGTTAGGAAGAGGCGATCCTTGAACTCTGTAAGGCAACAAGCGACTATCTCGCGAAATACGCACTCCTTTGTCTTGGCCAACTTTTTTCTTCAAATCCTATCTTTTTTGGTCTTTTTAAGAATGTCCAGGTATCCTTTCTGGTTAATTAGCTTTGGGAACCAAGGCAATTGGTCAACCTGTTGTAACCAAATTTTTTTCGAAAACCTCGTTTTATGGTTTTTAGCGTATAAAAATTACTTAAAAGACGTTTAACACTACTTACAGTTAACTGAAAAAGGGGCCACCAGGTACATAAGTGCCCATCACTGTAAACCCCCATAATTATTGTTTTATTTTACATTTCATAGGAAGCTTTAGTGTCAAACGATAGCCCTGAGATTCGTCTACTGTTTGACACCAAGATCGTCCATGGAATGCTTAACAATCTATACTTATGAATGAAAACAAACATGCGTTTTCACGCGTTTTTTCAAACTTTTGAGAATGCTAATACACTAGCATTCTCAAAATTGACCTAAAAATACCCCAAATTGCAAACCCTGGCTCTATAACACTTTTTTAACCTTTTCGGCAAACGAAATAAGATCTATGTGGGCTTATTTCGAGACTTAACTGTATCAAGAATACACACCTGTGACATGATCTCTATGGCGCTGACCCACATTAGACTGTCTGAGCACCAGTTCTTGAACCTTCTCAAATTCTGTGGCGTCAAGTTCTCCATCCCCGTTTTCATCGAACACAAAGAAAGCTAGACGGAACTCGCTTGACGGTGCTGAAATGTAACACATGAAACAGATGAAAACCTTTTCCGGCACTTATGCACTTGGGAGTGGAGTGGATGTTGGGTTTGTCGCATTTTTTATTAATTTAACATTCGAGTTTAAAGGTCTCTAGAGTAATTTTTAAATTTTTCTAAAAACACCAAAATTTGGTTTTCGGACGTTTTCCTGCCCAAAAAGCAGGTTTAAAAAAATTTGACTGTTGGCTCCAAGGGTTGATAAAAAGATTCAGTCACAACAGAAACATTTTGTTCGCAGTCAAAGTCTCTATACTCGCTAATTTGATGCCGAAAATGATACAACACATCATTCCCATAAAACTGACGACGCCATAAGTATTCTTCAATGTAACTATCGTAATCCATCGTATTGCACTAAAAATTACACGTAAAACTAAAAGCTTTTGTGCCTCGAGACTAAGGCAAACCAACGTAAAGTCTACCTCGAAAAGATGAAATCGGAACATAGTTTTGTTAACTGGGGTCTACCGCATAAAAAAAACTCTGGTATGCATGCTTTTTTCATGCATCCAGAGTCACTTTCGAGTGATTTGTGTCTATGGTGTGGGTGTGCGCATCTCAACCCTAAGCCCCCTGCGCCCCCAAGGGGGCGCAGGGGGCTTGATGCTTAAAAGTTAAATAGGAGAGTTAGAGACGCACTCACTTACCTTAGAAATGATTCTGAGAAGTACTCTTGATCATAAAATGCATATAGAGGCTTTTTTCATAGCTTCGGTGACCGAAACGGGGTAGAATGCCCTTATATAAGGTGATTTATCTTGGTCCCCCAAGGCAAAAAGTCAAATTTTGGCTAAATCGTTTTTTTGCAAAAAACCAACTTTTGATGTAGGAAAGTACAGGGTTATTCAAGAAATTGTAACACTTTCAAACTGCCATAACTTTTTATCCCGGCACGATTTCAAAATTTTGTAAACGCAGATCGACTCAGAATTTCATGGCAATTTTTTTGGCATATAACACCCGAAAAAATTTTTTTTTGCAAAAATTCGAAAATTTGCCTTGGTCCCCCCTGTTGTCCATCCAAAGGCCACCTACAGACCAGGAGCCAAACAACAGGGGGACCAAGCGAAATCGTGGTTTTGACCTTATATACCAAAAAAATTGCCATGAAATTCTGAGTCGATCTGCGTTTACAAAATTTTGAAATCGTGCCGGGATAAAAAGTTATGGCAGTTTGAAAGTGTTACAATTTCTTGAATAACCCTGTATTAGAAAATAGCTTTTTTATCGTTTTAAGAATGTAAAAAATACTTAGGAGACGTTTAAACATTATTTTTAAATAAATGAAAAATGCGCCGACAATCCACCACCTGTGCATAATTACCCTAATTCCTTACAATTATTCAATTTATTAGGACTACAAAGCACTCACTGGAAAGTAAAGTCATGAGGAATAGGTAGTCACTGTAGTTAATAAGACCTTGCGAGCCCATCCAGTAAAAGATGCTCTCATCCTTCCCTGTGTAATGAATCTTTGTCTAAACAATGGCTAAATACTACACTCGCAATATCGGTTGAAACATGCCTCACTGGGATTAAAGTTCTGAAAAGAAAATCAATAATTAACGATAGTAAAGGCAAGCGAATGCCGAGGAAAACATTGTGAACAGAAAGTCCTGTTTACGTGCAATTTATTTTTTAAAAAATCATAGAAATCAAAATTTGCTGGTTTCGCTCAGGTAACGATAACCCCCTCCCATATAACCAACTGAGTAAACAGACTTAACCAATTACCTTGAATTTGTCCAGTCCATAATGGCGAGGTTGCATTACACCGGGTGTCAAAGACCTCACAAAATCTGTTGGTGTCATAAAAATGTCAATCGTGCCATCGTCATAGTTGACCTATAAAAATTTTACAACTTGGCCAAACACCTCTATAAAATTGCCTTCAGTGTGGCAAAATAACGGAATATTCTGCAAATTATTTAGTATTCCAAAGGCTACCAATAAAGGATTACAACCAAAATTACTTGTCTGGGGAAGAATACTGCAAAAAATTATATAAGTTATCCATCACCGTGATTAAAATAAACCTACAGCTCTTATGCGGTTTTCGTACTCAATTATCCTCCGCTCCCGAAACCCAATTTTCTTCTTCTTTTTCTTGACCACCTCCTCCGCATTTATAATCTGACACTCTGAGTCAGACGATTCAACCTTGTAGGAGTTAGGTGTGTCATTGCCGTCTGGATCTTTGTCTAATGTGGCAGCTTCTGATTTGAATTTTTCGGCAATATTTTTTGCCCGCTGTGTTAACCTAGAAAACACCTGATCAGTCCAACTCATTTTTCTGAATGCTACCATTTGTGCAGAACCTATTTAGAACTACGAAAAGATTTAATGAAGCTTTTAATATAGCTATGGCTCAAAACACAGTTCTACAATTAGAGATCTTTATAGGAACCACGATACAGCCCAAGGAGGACAACAATAATAAGAATACATTTAAGAACGTTATTTTATTTCTCATTTCGCAAAAATTTTTTTGATGAGTGCAACAAACCATTCATAGTCGATCATGAGGAGAACAATTATGATACTAATTGCAACTAAATAAGCAAAAGTCAATCCACAAAAAACTGAATTATATAAATACTGAACATACCAGTATAGATTGAAAACAATTTTCTTAACGGCGGCCAAATATACACTCTTCCCGGGTAAGTATAATTGTGTATGAAGTCGGAATATCCCTTCCCAGCAGCTCGGTCACTGTAGAAGAATAGGTCTAGGTAGCTCTTTCTGAGAAGTGTTATGAAAGTAGTGGTATTGAGATCAGATATTCAGAAAATTAATTACCTTTTGTTGCCGAAGATTGTGTAATCGAGTGGATCTTCTTCCTTTACTTCTTGTTTCTCAGCCTCTTCTTTCCTCATGTCTTCGACTGTTCTCAGGCCACCACGATGCTCCCACTGTTCACGATTCCACCAAAACATGCGATTGCGGGCCGATGAAATACAAATGTTTGAAAGCTTGCGCGAAAGCATCTGAAAATCGTAACAAGATAACACGGTAAAAGTGCGACTCGACAAAACTGACTCGAGACAGTCCACTCGAGAGCATGTTTCGCTAAATATACAATTTTGTATAGGCATACAAGACCTAGAAAAGACTACACAAAATTTTGCTAATCTTCTTTTGTCTTTTGATCTGTATTTTTGTCGAAGTCTTCTACCGCAGTAAAAAGCAAAGTTGTGTTGAAAATACAGCTCTCCAACTTAACTTTCTACCGTAAAAAAAATTTCGACAAAAGTACAGGTTAAAAACTAAAGAAGATTAGTAAAATTTCATATAGATTTTGTAGGTCTGTGTATCTATACAAAATTATATATTTGGCAAACCATGTCGTGAGTCTCGATACTGGCTCAAAACTCGAAACTGATTAAATGTAAACATTTTCCGGTTAATTTATACCCCAAGCATATCACGCCCAACCATTTCTCTCCCGAGCAGTGTTTTCATAATTGACACTGACATTGACACTGACGTCAGGCTGAAATCTAAAATGAAACTGACATGCCAGTTTTAAGCTGACATTGGTCGTAATCATAGTCAGGGTTAACTTTGAAAGCCAACTTTTTATTAAGAAATAAATTTTTTATTTTAGCACTTTTGAAAAAAGTTGACCCCTAAAAAGTTGAGGGGTCAACTCGACTACGCTTACAGCCATTGACACTGACGGCATGTTGGGGGTACGGCCAGTTAGCGACGCAGCCAGTTCGCGACGGTTTTTTCAAATTATTATTATTTTTCCATATTTTTGTCTTGAAAATTATCCTTGTTTATTCAAATGATTATTTGAACCGTAGTTTGACGTGATTTGAGGTTTTTAGGGTGGTTTAGAGTGTTTGGAAGTGGACAAGTGGTTTAGGAAGATCTGGGTATCACCACCTGGTTACCACTTTCTGGATCAGGCCTGTCCCGGAACACGTATTCAAGAATTTGGAAAACGGAATTTGGAATGATCTTGAAATTTGGGAAAACGGAACATTCCGGATCAGCTCTGATCCTGGTACCCCCCTATGGATGACCATTGACCACTTATGGACCTACTCTACATGGTACCACCACCTTTAGACCACCAACCGGGTACCCTCACCTTCGGATCGCTATGGATCACGTTTTCACGTCACTTTATGTTATCATAAAAATACTCTACACAGTTTTTTAATTTATTATCATATTTAACTGAATATAGACTTAACCAAGTGGATGACCACTTCTATGTGACCACTTGGTGTATCCTGATGCCCTCTGTAGCAAAATTTATCTTGATTTTTCGGCTTAGAAAGACACTTTCTTGCACTAATACGACATTGCAAAGATGGTTTATAAATGTCAGTAAGTCATATGAGCGGAATCGCGAAAACTCGAAAAATAGCATTTTACTACAGTCAAATTCCGTTATAGTGCGACCCCGTTATAGTGCGAAACTCGATATAGTGCGACCCATTTGGTCAAAAGTCTTTATAAGTCTCGATAGTGCTAGTCTCGTTATAATGCGAATTTTTTCTGGTTCCTAGGGGTCGCACTATAACGGAGTTTGACTGTACTGTCAAACCATCTTTAGAATGCTTGAATTAGTACAGAAAACAAGTTTTGGTAGCTGAAAAACGAAAAAAAAAATCTAACCAAGTGGACGACCACCTGGTTTTATTGGTGCATTGAGCATTCAGCAGAACTCCAGTTGGTTTATAGATGAGCATTTGAATAAACAAGGATAATTTTCAAGACAAAAATATGAAAAAAATAATAATTTGAAAAAAGCGTCGCGAACTGGCCTATCCCCGTCATGTTCACACTGACATGGCATTTAAAATGACATTGACATTAAATGTCAGTGTCAACTTCATTGTGATGTTATTTAGTCAGTCTTAGATGTCATGTCATTTATGAAAACACTGCTCCCGAGAAACCAAAGTCAAGAAAATAATGAAAAATGCGCTTTTTGCTGAACTTCAAGATGAGAAAACTATTATTTAATTTTTTGGCTGTCACAATGCCAACAAATTTCCATGCCAAAAAGTTTGATCCTTTAATGAAATTGACTTGATCTTCTCTACGTCTGAATTCTGTTATGTAAATAATTGAAAGTTTCAACTTGAAACCATGATTCTCAAAACCACGAAAAATTAAAATTCTACGAAAATTTTGTGATTTAAATCAATTTTGAAAACTACGAAAATTGTACGAAAATTCTTTCGTAGAATTTTTGTATTTTTTTGATGTTCGATCTATCCTTATTGAATAAAGAGAGTCTAACTTGAGGTATCTGATACGACTTTTTTGTGGTTTTGAGCTACTTTAAAGTAGCGAGCGTGGTTATTGCACCAATTTGCATTGTTCTTTCAGAAGCTTTGGGTTGTTTTTCGTATGAGGCTGGAAATCCTTCTTCCTTTTCGATGTAACCAAAAAGGTAAGAGGGATTTTAAAAAGCCCAATGTTGTGAAGATAATAATCAACCTTCGGGATTTACGTTTTCGCCGAGACATTTTTTTTCTGTTCCTTTTATTTCACACACAAAAGTGTGCCCGAGGTTTTCGGATATTGGACAAAGGGTCACTCTATTAAAATAAGTTCAAAAAATTAAAAATAATTGTGAAAACAGGAAGGCAACGGTCCCGCTAATACTTCTTTAAATTGAAATGCACTATTTTTTCGGCCATTTTTTGGCACAATTTTGATTACAGCTCCTGTGAATTTAAATTTATCCCAATACTTTTTGGTGTGAAAATGAAGCCCTGGCTTCGGGGAATTCGAACTTTGTTTTATCGTAAAAATGTGTTACATTTCAGCACATACCAAAAAGCAAGATTTGCAAAATTTACAAGAAGGGACAAACGCCTACGCACCTTTTTATAGGATAAAATTGCATAGACAATCTCATTTAATAAAACCAAAAATATGATTAAAATATGAACCCTAATACCAGGGTTGAGTACCCTTCAGGCAGGTGGATATTCACCTGTATGGTCTGAAAAATAAAATTAAAAATTAAAAACACACTAATGTTTCTAACATAAAATTGCACGAGGAATCCACTTTGATAATAATGAAATTGCGATTTCAGTCATCTGAAGTCCAATTATTAAAAAAAGATTTTGCTCGATTTTGTTCGGTTTTGGAGAAATTTCTCAAGAATTTTCTCGAAAAGATTTTGCTCGAGCGAAATCCCAAGCCTGCTGCTGTTGCATTTGTTTCTACAAAATGACGTGTCGACTGTTTTTTTTGGCCAAAAACCTAAGTAAAATGGACCTTATAAAAAGTTAGCGGAGTATACGAAAAACAGTCCAAAGTTTCTGAGAGAACAATGCAAATTGGTGCAATAACCACGCTCGCTACTTTAAAGTAGCTCAAAACCACAAAAAAGTCGTATCAGATACCTCAAGTTAGACTCTATTTATTCAATAAGGATAGATCGAACATCAAAAAAATACGAAAATTCTACGAAAGAATTTTCGTACAATTTTCGTAGTTTTCAAAATCGATTTAAATCACAAAATTTTCGTAGAATTTTAATTTTTCGTGGTTTTGAGAATCATGCTTGAAACTGTGTGGAAAACATGCTATGTTTTCTTCCTCAACAAATTTCCTTCATATTTGGGGGTGTAATCGTTTTTCCAATGAAAGTTTTGCCAATGAGATCACTTCGTCAATAGTATTTTTTCGCCAATAGCTTTTTTTCTCAAGTAATTTTAATTCTTTGTCAGGAAATTAACACTCATTTTGTAGCTCATCTCTTTGGCCACAAAATGAGTGGTAATTTGCCTGACAAAGAATTAAAATTACTTGAGAAAAGAATAGGGTGACGATTTGGGTACTAAATAGTACTATCGAAGTACTAAAATAGTACCATAAAGTACTAGGGTACTAATTTAGTACTAAATACTATTTTAGTATCTAGTTCTAAATTAGTACTAGTACTCGTAGTACTTTTTCTATTTTGCAGTTTTTATAGTACTATTGGTACGAGGTACTAATTTTGTACTGTGTACTAATTTAATACTAGGGACAGCAGGCGCCTATCGGCGCCTATATCGTATTTTTAAATTCAAGTATAAATCCACTTTTCACTTTGAAAGGCAAAATCTCAATTTTTTTCCACAACAATCTTCAAATCTAATTGCGAAAGGTCCTCCGCCATTGAAAGAGCTTTCGAATGAGCATAAACATGCAAATAAAATTATTACACTGAAAAAAGCTTTCCTTTGTGACCAAACATGTACACAAATTGGCGACAGACGTTCCCCGTCCCAAATACTATATAGAGATTAGGAATTATTTTAGTACTAGGTACTATTTTGTTACTTAGTACTATTTTAGTACTATGGTTAAAAAAAACATACAGATGCGCATTCTTCTTGTCTTAGTAACAACTTTTCTTAAGCATTTTATGTTAAAAACAAACAAACATATGTGCAGTGTGTCTTTTCAACATAAAAACCGGCATAGGGGCGTTTGAGTTATGGCGTGCCAAATGGCACAAAGTAACTCAAACGACTTATTATGGACGTTTGAGTTACTTTGTGCCATTTGGCACAAAGTAACGGAAACGTCTTAAAATAAATTTGAATTTTGTTCATTTATTCATGCAATATCCGTTTATTTTACATTTCCTTTTCTCTTTCATCGCTCTTTGCAAATGTCTCTGCGTGTTAAAAGTGTTAATTGATTATTATCTCGTATCCCCTCATTCTCATTTTGGTGAATGTTTGACTTCGCTGTGTAACAAAGTATAACATTGCACTATTTTCTTGTTATGTTTAGATGGAATATTTTTGTTGGACTAACGCCGATGTGATGGAGAAGCTTCAGCAACTCAAGAACAAGCAGGTCAGTGTGTGTGATGTCGTCTACTACTTCAAGCAGCAGTACAACAACAAGTGCCCGATCAGGACCATCTACAATCACATGCCAAAGGAAGTGAGTGTCGATTCCAACCTCACTAAAGAAGATGTCTTGTAACTTTTAAATTTTGTTCCTTCTGTTCCGTGCTTCTAGAAGGAACTTTTTTTAGACCACTAAAGACGAAGTTTAAAAATCAAATGCTAGCTGTCCGAGAAAGGGTCAATTATCGAATCTACAGGAAACAAAAAGAAGGGCGATACGTATGCATTGATTGCGAAAAGTAAGCTCTTTGATTTACTGCAATGTAAATAGTGCCTTGAATAGTGCAACAGTAAATTCGTTCCGGGTAAATCCGTCACCTAGTGAGTGCTATGGTCAAATGCGTTTGGTACTGACGCCCTTTTTTGTATTCACTTCCATTCGAACCGTGTGGATATTGAATTGATAACGAATTCACAATTATTTAATCATTTAGGGCTCTTTCTCCTGCGGTTCCGTTGCCAGCTCTATTGGAAACAGTTGGTCGCTACACGCTCAAGCAGGCGTCTCACGCTGATGAATGCCGCCTTTATCCAATCAATAAGCTCATTGCAAGGGTCATCGACCGCGTTATGCGAGAGGAAGCAGAAAAAAATCCACTAATGAGGCCACAAGAAGCACATGAAAGAGGACAGCATCACGCTCTAACGTTGGCCAGGGATGCAGGTCAAACGGGCAAGGAGCATGATTCAATAGCTATTCTCTTTCCGTCATGGCACGACGTCCGCAATCAATAATACCACCGAAGAAAGATGGCTGCCACAAATGTGAAAAATCCCTTCATGCCACCGCAAATTTACCATCAGACATACCGAGCTGTCGTAATGGAAAACAGGGAAAGGTTAATGGTGGTTTATTCATGCTCTTACTGATATATTTTGTGTGCTTATAGGTGGTTGTCGTTGGCTGATGAAGAAGAGTGGAGTGGTGATGTTTGCATCGGATGATGACTACAAAGCAGCTGCGCAGTGCTCACTTTTAATGGCGGATGGAACTTTCGACCTATGCCCGATCGGGTTCGCACAAATTTACGTTATTCATGGATTGGTTTGTTTTTACTTCTTTATCTTTCTAAGACAACTGGTTCTCTCATTCCAGTACAATGGCGAGTGGATTGCGATCGCAACCTGCCTTATGCAGAACCGTTTGGAGAGCAGCTATACCAGCATCTTTGAGCATCTTTGAGCATCTCCAAGCAAAATGGGTAGAATTGTGTGTCAAGCCAACCTTTGCGACGTTTCATTGCGATTACGAGAAGGTAGAGATGAGTGCGGCAATAAAAGCATTTGGACTTGAGGTAAAATACATTTTTATTTTTTTGTGTCTTATGATACGCACTTCAGAATATCCGTGGATGTCTGTTTCACTTCACCAAGGCGATTCTCCGCTAGAAGAATGATGAAAGTGGTTCAGAGGGTGTCAAAGCGCGTCAAAAACAGAGCAAAGCAAAAGTTTAGTGGCAAGTCAAGAGCTTTGTGAGCGTGAGATGCAAGGTATGATTGAATACTTTCTAAGTGCCTTTGTAGAAGACTTCGAAATCTTTTTATAGAGTCACAAAAAGCAGCGGCGTTGGAGACTCTCAGCGAAGAGGTCAATGAGATGACTCAAGCTATGCCTTGGAATTATCTTCATCTTCCTAGCACTTTATGTATTGTTATAGACGAAGAAGACACAGCGGCAGCGGAGGCACTTTGCAGAGAAATGAACAAATCTGTCGAAGAGATTGAAAAATCAGTCAAAAGATCTTGTGTTGCCAGGGAGCAAGTTTAAAAGAAGAGGTATAGAGAAGGCATACACTTGCAAAGAGCAATGAAAGAGAAAAGGAAATGTGAAACAAACGGATATTGCATGAATAAATGAACAAAATTCAAATTTATTTTAAGACGTTTCCGTTACTTTGTGCCAAATGGCACAAAGTAACTCAAACGTCCATAATAAGTCGTTTGAGTTACTTTGTGCCATTTGGCACGCCATAACTCAAACGACTACGCACCATAAAAACCACAAAAACTTGAAAAAGTATTAAGAGTACTAAGTACTAATTTAGTACTAGTACAGTCGAGTCTCAATTAACCGACATACATATATTATAGACATACGACAGATAATAAGATTTATTCTAAACAAATAATATTCATTCAACAATGGAAAAGAATTATTTTAGTTTTTTCTGCTTTTCTTTCAATTTGCGTTCGTCTTAAAAACGGCGAAGCAAGAGAAAGATCAAAAAATTGAAAAGGAATTTATAAAATTTGGCGTGAATTTGAAAAAATTTCGAAAATATACAAGGTGTCGGTTTATCAGGGTTCATTGAAAACAACCGGTTAACTGAGGGTGTCGGATAATCGAAGTGTCGGTTAAATGAGACTCGACTGTATTTAGTACTAAATTAGTGCCCTAGTACTTTATGGCACTATTTTAGTACTTTTTAGTACTACGATAGTACTATTTTCTCATGAGTTATTACCCAAATCGTCAACCTGGAAAAGAATTAATTAATTGGCGAAAACATACCATTGGCGAAGTGATCTCATTGGCAAAAAGATCTCAGTGGCAAAACTTTCATTGACAAAACGATTACGCCCCATATTTGCTGATACTTTACCGTTTGAATTAACCGCTCGAGACCAAGGGCAGTTTAAAAAATGCAAAAAAAATCGTAGTGGACTTGTTAAAACCTCCGAAAGTGACATTCAACGCATAAAGCCTCAAATATTTTAAAAACCCGAAACCGAGAGAAAAAGGTCCTTCGTAGTTGAAAGAGCTTTCCAGTGAGTAAAAACTTGCTAAACAAGGTTGCCAAAAGAGAAAAGTTTTTGAGGATTTAACGCAACCATACAAGTTAGGGTTAGCTAGCCAATGCTAAATGCTTTAGATAGCAGCTTCAAACGCTTAAAAACCACTTGAGACATTTTTACACTGAAGATTGTTACTTCATGCGATTGATTTTATTCAAACTATCTAATCTTACAGCTTTGGTATCCTGTCTTAAAACTTGCCCTATTTTAGAAATTGGCAAATATGGGTAAGCGCAGCCGTAGCAGATCTAGAAGCAAACATGAGAGCAAAGGGCACCACAAAGGCAGTAAAAAGCACAGGAAACGGGAATCTTCTTCAAGTTCTGATGAGGTTGTGGCATTGAGCAGCAGTTCATTTGACCAAAGACTAGAGCAAATTCGTATCAACAAACAAAAACTGAGAGAGGCAGAAAAGCAAAAAATGAAGGAGCGTGAGACGCCGGAAGAGAAGCGAGCTCGTAGAATTGCCAAAAAGTTACAGAAGGTAAATATGGACTGTTTCGAGCGATCCAATTACTTGACTTTGTGGCCACTAGATTGAATAACTAAATTAATTCAGGACGAGAAACGCAAAGCTCTGATCCAAAATGTGCTGCCTGAAACCATTCCTTATACTGACACGAACAATCCTTTCAACGACAACAATCTGACTGATGTTTTCGTCTGGAACAAAAAGCTACAGACCGAAGGCAAGAGTAATCTCTCAAAGAAGCAGCTGGAGAAAATGTTAGTTTTCCGGCTTTAACTATTTGAGACTGGACTATTAAATTTATTTCTAATATTTCAGGAGCCGAGATCGTATTATTCGCAACGTGGCTGAAATGGAAGAGCTGAAGAGAAATCGCGATGCAAGACAGGTTGGTTTTCTTCTTTATTTTATGTTCACTTTAGAATTTAATCTTTTTGTATCTCAGGCAATGAAGGAGGACATGGAGATGATAAATCGAGAGCAAGAGATGAAGCAACACTCCGATTGGCGCAAAACAGAGGATCACTTTCACTTGAATCAGGCCAAGGTAAAGCCAATCACACACAAAACTTTTTTGTGTGCAAACTTCAAATCGAAATGTTTCAGGTCAGAAGCAAACTGAGAATTCGTGAAGGAAGAGCCAAACCGGTTGATCTTTTGGCCAGGTAAATGTTTTGTCTCGCAGTTTTTGTAATGGAATGTGTATATGTGAGCTTCTTCAGATATATTGCTTACACTGGTGAAGATGATGGTGAATTCGAGTTGGAAGACCCGCTGACTTACTTAAAAGGCTCTTCGGCAGAGGATTTGGATGACCTTGTAGCTGACATCAAAGTAGGTGTTGCTTTGTGCTTGAAAGGTTTCTCTACTGATTTTTTCAGGTTTACAAAGTATTGGATGGGAGGAAAAATGACAACTTTTGGAATGATATCACAGCAATTGCTCAGAGCGAACTCAAAAAGATCGAGAGAAGAAAGTCCGAAAATGTGCATTCTACCATTCAGGACGATGTGCAGAAAGTTTTCAAAGTATGCAGTTTAATTTTAGCAGTTGTAGATAGGTCTAAAACAGTTCTTTTGCTGGCCTAGAAAAGAAGAGTTCATTTAATCAGATAGTGTATTATTGAAACCAGTAATTTAATTGTAAACGCTTTAGAGTAAGAATTACGATGAACTCGACCAGTTGAGCAGTCAAATTCAGTCGAAAATTTCAAATGCGGGTCGCGGAACAGATGTAAGTTGTGCTCATAACTTAATCATCGGTCGATTTATTGGTTATTTACTTGATTCTTCTGCAGGTTGGTTACTGGGAATCTCTGATGGAGGAGTTGCGTCCATTTATGGCTAAACAAAGACTCAAGGAACTGCATTCGAAGATGTTGAAAATCCGTCTAAAAAAGATTCGTGAGGAACAAAGCCGTGAAATGAAAGAACATGAGAAGCAGGTGTTTCCGGGTCAAGAACTTCCCTCTACATCTAAAGCCGTTGATTATACAGAGGAAATGGACACCAAAGAGGATGAAAAGAGGACGGAGGATCTTGAGGCTGTAAGTTTTTTAAAGGCTTTCTAGAAAATTATCTTTGGAATGATCTAGGAAATTAAAATGCATTCTACAATTGTTCTTCCATTTGGTGTTTCGGACCTAGAGAACCTGGATGATGAAGCCAAAGAGCAGAAGTGGCAGTAAGTATTTTTGCGCTTACGTCGTGTTTGTATATAAGCATATTCGTTACTAGGATGCTTGATTCAAATCAGCTGGAATTTTTTACCCTACAGATGTTTGCTGAAGGAAGGTACAGTCCACGTTACGGAAATGAAGACCAAGCTATGCCTGGAATTGAAATACTCGATCAGAATGAAGACGATGTCAAACTCAGACGGATGCGCGTCAAAAGTACTCATCTAACGGCTGATACTTTGTCTGTAAGCTTTTTTCCTATGCTTCTTTGACTATTGGGCTTACCTGAAATGCTTTTTTTTTCAGGCTCAGGAGGCGCAAATGATGGAGATAGCACAACATGGAATGGACAAGGATGAGACAGCATTCACCGATGAGGAGCAGTTGGAGCGTCAAAGTTACCTGTGGTCGGATAAATACCGTCCAAGGAAGCCGCGTTACTTTAATCGTGTTCATACTGGATTTGATTGGTAGATTAAACATTTGTTTATTTGAAAAATTTACTAACCACTTTTATATTTTCAGGAACAAATATAATCAGGTGTGTTGCTCTTATCAGGGTGTTTCAAGAATTTGCAACACTTTTAAGTCGTCATGACTTTTTTTGTAGACCGATTTTTGAAATTCTAAAAACGCAGATTGACTAAAAATTGGAAAGCAATTTTTTTGGTGAATAGTGAGCAAACATGATATTTGTTTGCTATTTGGTTCTGGTCTGTGGATGGCTTCTGGAGGGGTGAGGCCTAAACCACAGGATTAAACAAAAATCTTGTTTTTCACATCATATACTAAAAATTGCGTTTACGTTTACAGCATTTTAAAAATCGGTCTACAAAAAAAATTATGACGATTTCAAAGTGTTGGAAATTGTTATAATGTCTTTTAAATTTGAGCCATAAAATTTGAGAGTAATCAACATCTTTTTTGTAGACTCATTATGATATTGACAATCCGCCCCCGAAGATTGTTCAAGGCTACCGTTTCAATGTAATCTAGTTAGAAAATTAAGTTGTCCATTAAAATTATTGTTTTAGATTTTCTATCCTGATCTGTTGGATGAGTCAAATACGCCGACGTTTAAGCTCACCGAATGTGAGGATCCAGACTTCGCTATTTTGAGATTCAAGGGTGGAGCACCGTATGAGGTTGATATTATTAGTCTTTTTTGTGAAGCATAAATCATTGAGTGTATTGCAGGACATTGCTTTCAAAATAGTGAATCGAGAATGGGAAATAAATCACAAGCACGGTTATAAGTGTCAATTCCAGAATGGGGTATGCTTTTGAGTTATCGATTTGTCACTTCGACTTTTAACTTAAGACTTTATCATTATTTAACATCTTTCTAGGTTATGCAGCTTTGGTTCTTCTTCAAGCGCCTCAGATACCGTCGATGATTTCGAGTTATTTGCATTTGTTGTTTATTCTGTATCGTTGTTCCTTCAGTTAAAAAATAAAATTCTGGACTTTCTGTATATCCGTGTAACATTTTTTGTAGGATCGTAAGCCTTTTCAAGTTACTGACTGGTAAAAATTGTAGAGGATTTAAAATTCTGAATTTTTTTCTGTAGTTTAATATGCCTGGTGTGAGGGGCATAGAAAATTCAGTTAACTCATATGATCAATCTTATCGAAAAAAATTTGATGCAACAGCTGGAAAATCTTACTTCAACGATTTTTTTCGTCAAATAGCCTTCCTTCTATGTACAGTAAACACGAATGGATTCGTCTGTGTGGCTGTTGGTTTATTAATACTCGAAGCTTTCATCAGTTTTCAAGTGGTATGGAGAGTGCCTTGTATGTCAACTTTTAATCTCTTTTGCTAAATGTGTAGATTTGAAATTTTAAGATACTGAGATTGACTGGTCCACGTGTAAGAATTGACTTTTTATATTACCAAATCAGAAATATTATAGATATGCAGCAAGTAAGTAATCATTTCTTGGGCTGAAAAATATGCTGTTGTTTTTCTGGTAATAGAAGCTTATTTATCGCTTACAGGTGAAATCATACCTGAATGGAGAGAAGAATTACTCAAGAATAGAAGGTAATACATACGGATCCCAGAAAAACCGACGCCTTCTCAAGTTTGTTTTTCTACTGGTCTGACATTTTTATCTCCATTTATAGTACTTTTACTGATAATAATTCGTCAGTTTGGTACTGAAGTCGCTAAAGAGAAATTTGTTGTTGAAATGTTCTCGTAATAATTTACCGTATTATCTCTAATAAGCGTCTGTATCTCGGGGCAGAGCAAATATTTTGCAGAGCTGTTTTTGCATTTTCTTAACTCCCACGAGTTCTACCGATTCCGCTTTTTGGATTTCGGTTGTGCACCCAAAAATCTCGAGATCGACCCAAAAATTTTCAGATTTTCGGAGGGTTGAAAAATCTATTATAAGCGCCCCGGGGCGCTTATTATAGATAATAGGGTAGATGTTTGCACAAAATCTATTGAAAACTCTCTTTATAACGTTCAGCCAAGGCTTCTTCGAGAGTTGACGCTCTATATAACGATCACCCCTCATAACGTTCAGCTCTACATAACGTTCACCTGAAGCCGGTCTCCAGGGTAAACGTTATATAGAGCTTTGACTGTATTAATAGTTCAGATCCACCCGCAGTGTTCCTAATTCACTTCCAATAATCCAGATCCACCCCAATGATTCAGATTCATGCTCAGTAGTTTTGATTTACCCTCGATGTACAAGATGTCCGAATCTTTTGGGTGTCCTCTTGGTTCATTTGGGTGTCCCGCACGCGAAAAATGCAGTTAACTCTCTCCATAGTAAATTTTTTCAAATTGATCTTTTTTGTCTTATGAAGAACTACCACTATTTAAAATGTTTTTCTATAATTTAACCTTAGTTCTACTGTAAAATCTCTGCACCAAACCAAGTGATCGTCCATTTGGTGCTTTTTTTTTTTAAATTTTTTTTCGTGTTCCAGAATATGTTTTTGTACTTATTTGAGCATTCTGAAGAAGGTTTGATAATAGTAAAATGTCAATTTGTAGGGTATCTCTTAAGTTTCGATAAAACTGCTTAAACGACGTTTGGGTGATTATTATGGAGAAGGCCGACTGTACTTAGGTGGTGGTACCCAAGTGGTAGTCCCCAGGTGGTGGTACCCAGGTGGTGGTGTTTAGGTATTACAGTCAAACCTGTTAGACCAAAAAAACCTGTTAGACTCAAACCTGTTAGACCTGTTAGACTCAAACCTATTAGAGCACTCTTGGGACCTTCCAAAGGGGCTCTTATATCGAAGTGCCCTTATATCCCGGCTTGACTGTACCTAAGTAGAGATCCACCTCCCAACATGGTCTGATCCGCTTCAAAACATGGTAAAATATACCACCACCTGTGTTCTACTATCTAGGTACTACCAACTGAGTACTAACATTTAGGTACCACCACCCAGAAACTACCATGTACCACCATTCAAATACCACAACTTATGCACTTTCACCTAATTTTTTTCACGTTTTCGGGTTCCAAAACCTGTTTACCTCACTAATTCGAGCATTCTAAAGATGGTTTGACAGTAGTAAAATTATCTTTGCAAAATTTTCGAAAACTGTAAAAAAACCATCAAAACGTTATTTTGTCACTATCAAACCATCTTTAGAAAGCTTGCATTAGTGCAGAAAACAGGTTTTGGAACCCAAAAACGAAAAAAAAAAATTGAAAAATTAAATTTTATAGAAAAAAATTTAATATAACAAGAATACTTTTCAACAAGCCGAACAGGCGCCTTAACAGGCGCCAAAATAAACTAAAAATGAAAAAAAAAATTGGGGTCACAGGTTCGAAGACCCCCTTGAGCATACCTGGTTTTTCCCACTTTTCTGGCAAAACTCAAAATTTTAAGCATCACATGTCAATTCTGATAGCATTAGCGTTCTCAGCGACCCCGATTTACCCTTAGATATGATGAGAACAAAATATAATACAATCGGGAAGTGGGTTAAAAAGCGTGGCACGAAAAAAAAGCGTGACATGCCGACAAAAATACTATATGTAGATACAAAAATATAGCAATATAATTGGTTTAAAAAAACGGAGCGAATTATCCGCGGGTCTAACTGACCGCTGCCCGAATAGGAACAGGAAACCTGAACAGGAACCCGTGGTAATTGGTCGCGGGTTCGATTCCCAGCCATGTCACAGCACGTCTAAAATAGTTTCAAATACTAGTTTATGACTGTTATTTGAGAAAAAAATCTGTAACCTCAAAATTTTGGAGGAGAATTTACCGCAAGGGAATTTACCAGACGGGGAATTCACCGCCGCCCTTGAAACACTGTGATCTGGCAACTGGATCGGAATAAAATCACTTTTGAATAAAAAATCCTCTCAAGACAAATTAGGAGGGGCAATTTACCGAGGGACAATTTGAAGAGGGGCAATTTACCGAGGGACAATTTGACAATTTTTGACTGGTATTTAAAAAAAGTGGTAAATCGGTAAAACAGCGGGTAAACAAACTAGAAGAGGTGTCGGTTTTCATATTAAAAAGACATGATTGTGCAAGGAAGTAACCGAATTTCCAATATAATTAATATTTAGGAGACACTGGGCCCATTGTGTTGGTTTTTTCTCCTTTTTTTCAACAGACAAGATAATTGTAAGTGAATTTTGTTCAGATATCCAGCTGGACACTTATATATCTTCCGTCTTTTATACTCATGCACAGAAAAAGGCAAAAATATTAGGACTGCTCAGTACTTGTTTGTGTGTTTTTACCTGGCTAACTTGGCATTAGTTTTTCGTCTGTTCCACAAGAGCCGAAGGGTGGGTTGAATGCTTTTTATTCGTAAAGATTAAATGCGAATCTAGATTCCCCCATTTGTGCTCTTTTTGGTGTGCCTGACCTCATACCGTATTCATTCTATATTCATGCTGCGCTTATTCAACGACCCTATAGCCATGCTCATCTTTTTTGCAGCTGCAAACCTGTGGCTATCACAACAATGGTTGCTTGGATCAATTCTCTTCAGGTTAGTTTTCTAATGCAAAAAAGAGCATTATGGCAAAGACATAAAGTTAAAACCTTTTGTTGGTAAAAAATACAGCGAAATACAGTCAAACGACACCCCAGGGTGTCAAATAAACAGGGTGTCGAATAAACGAGGTGTCGGTTAACTGGGGTATCGAATAACTGAGGTTTTTAAAAAACATTAAGACAAAGGTGTCGGATAACCAAAATTTTTAATTTATTCGAACAAAACAACAAAATTCAACAATCGGCATTTGTTTACAGTCAACACTCGTTAATCCGCCACCCCTAGGGACCGGCCTCAGGGTGGCGGATTAACGAGGGTGGCGGATTAACGAGTTGCGATTACCCTACCTTTTCTTAACTTTAGCTGTTTTGGGACCGGCCCTAAGGTGACGGATTATCGAGGGTGGCGGATTAACGGGGTGGCGGATTAGCGAGGGTTGACTGTACTTGGAGGAGTGGTGCGGGTATGGGGGGTGCGAGCCGGTGCGGACCTAAGCCTTATCCAACATTTTTATATCAGATAGAGCTTGTTAATAGCTCATTTTGAAGACCTGCATCATAGCTACGAGATGGTACAAACAAAAATTTTTAATGGAGAAAAAAGTTTACAGCCCTTTCCGCGTTAAAAGAACGCTTAGGGCACTTGGGTCGACACTTTATGTGAACGTAACTTAAAGCTTGTGATTTGCGGCTCTTTGGGATCGACGTCTTCTGTTTTTACGTTTATGTGGCATGTTAACTGCCATCATCCTTTGCGCCTTCCTCTGCAATGTCTTCCAAAGATAGTGCACTGTCTGTGAAGAAAAGACCCCGAAAAATGAAAAAAAAACGGCACAAACAAACTAGACATCAAAGAAAAAAATCTGAACAATTTAAGATTTTTCAATTTGAAATTTTTGCCTAAATTAAAGTAAAAAAAGAGTGGTGTCAGTTAAACGAGGGAATTTTTCTCAATCGGGACTGACTACAAGGTGTCGGATAATTGAAGTGTCGGTTAACTGGGGTGCTGATTTATTAAGTTTCACTGCCGATAACCGAGAGTGTCGGATAAACCAGTTTACACTGTACTACAGTCAATATAACATAACCCGACATCATTTTTCAAAAGAAGGCTGACTCATCACCGAGAATCGCAAGTCTGCGGCAAGTCTATAGCCATTTACAAGGGTTAAGGGGTTGTTGAAGAGAAAATGGTCGGCGAAGAGTTGATTCTGCATCTCCTTCGTCAATCCGTTTAGAAGATAGTACTTTCCAGCAAGCGATTGACCGGCCACTTCTTCCAAGGCTTTCTTGGCTTTGTCCTCCATAATGACGTAAATCTCCTGGCTGAGCAACGGATTGTACGGGAAGCCTTTGAGAGTGCAACCACAGTGAACTCGGGTGGACCTGATTTACTTGCCAGCGACATCCAACGGAGCCAACTCAAAGATTCGGCTTTTCCCCATTCCGACGGCGGGCTGAAACGAAGAGTAAGTAAGCTATCAGATACTGCAATCTAAAGTAAAATAACTAACCTGCTTGTCGGTCGGCTTGAAGCCGTGATACTCCCGGAGGACAGCGTCAAACAAGTCGTAAAACACCTTGTAGAATTCAGCAGCGTAGACTCCAATACGCGAATCCAAGTTGGCAACTCTTACATCAAGAAAAAATATAATGGGCTTACAGAAACATAAGTAATAACTAGCCAGAGCTGATCACATTAAATAGAGTGGCACGCAAAAAAAGTCTTCTTGATTTTCAGCTTGTCCTTCACCTCTTTCGTCAGATGCTTTTTCATGAGGGACTCGCAGTCAGCGCTTGCTTGGAGCTTGTTTCGCGAAAATATGAGAGTTCATATCCTTCTTGTAAATTTGTAAAAGTTTGCACCACACCGGCTCCAGCGCCGCGAGACGGCACCGCACCGACTCCGGAGCCATAGCCAATTTTTGGCACCGGTACAAAGCCACCAATTTTTCACTAAAAAGTTCGGACTGGCACCAATTTTTTGCTATAAATTTCGGACTGGCACCGATTTTCTGCTAAAAAGTGCGGACCGGCACCGGAAAACATTTTAACTATGTTTCTACCTGCTGAAAACGCTAAAAAAATCGGTGATTTTTGACCATCATCTTTTTGGGGATTTTCGCGAGGGTACATAAATGTACTTCATTTAAAGATTTGTCCTTAATTTTTTGACCTTAAATCTTTAGAATTTTAAAGATTTGAAGTCAAAATCTTTACTTTGGTGTTTCGAACTTGATTATTACTGGGTGAAATAACACTTTTGACAAAAATGACCAAAATGTACTTTATTGACCTTATGAGTAGAGATGATGGCTTGACCTTTTCGGGACGGGACGGGTCAAAATTCAAATTCAAAAATTTCGGGACGGGTCGCGGGACGGGACAGGTGCCAAAAAATTTCCGGGCGGGATTCCGGGACGGGACGATTCTCTAAAATTAACGGGACGGGACGGAATTGTCCCGTCCCGTCATCATCTCTAGTTGACTGTAATTACAAGTTGAAGGTAGTTGTTGAAAAATTGAATTTTTTCGGGACAGGACGAGACGGAATTTAAATATTTTTTTTTCGGGACGGGACACCGGGACGGGACAGGTGCCAAAAAATTTCCGGGCCGGATTCCGGGACGGGACGATTCTCTGAAATTAACGGGACGGGACGGAATTGTCCCGTCCCGTCATCATCTCTACTTATGAGTATAACGTACCCTGAGTTTAGCTTCTTTTCCAATTTGAAAAGATGCTTTTTTGATGAAAATTTTACAGTTTTTAGAAAAGATTTAGAAAATGTTAATTTGTGCACTAGTCACTTAAAGTTAAATAGCCATGAAAAAGGGCTATCTTATAGACTAAATCGACTTCAGCCATCAGAACAAAGTTTATATTTGGAAAATATGAAAAAATGGTCATTTTCTGAGAAAGAACATGTTTACGAAGCTTGATAACATAAAAAATTTCCATTTGTAGTTCGGCGCTAACAGTATTTTTGCACTGACGCCAGCTAAAATGACCTCAGCGGCACGAACCGGTGCCCCTTAAAAAGTTTGCACCGGCACCCGTGCCAGCACCGGAGCAAGGCGTCTATGCACCGTGCACCGTATTTGCTCTAATATCTCGCATGGGCAGTTATTTTTCAACCACTTGAAACTCTGAAAAAAAATTGGAATTGATCTTAAGATTAAAATAGGTGAAGTTCGTGGGAGCTGGAAAAAGCGTAATAAATAGCGGCGTAAATTATCTGCTGTGGACTTCATCATATGCTCGAGTACATTGGTGAATTTCGAGCATATGCTCGGTCTACAGTCAAACCTCGATAATGAACTCACTTTAACTGTACAGCCACAGTTAACCCTCAGAATATGCTCGAAAAATGAGCAAATGCTCGAGCATGGTATACCAACGACCGGGTACACATTATGACCGGGCACAATGACCGGGTACAGTGCACAATTTTGCCTTGGTCCCCCTGTTAATTTTTTTACTTTTTTGATTTTTTTAATTTTTATGCACTTAGGCTTAGGTTTAGGCTCAGGGTGGGCCAGCGCCCGTGAGGACAGACTCAAACGTGGTTAAAACATAAACACAAAAAACTGTACCAGGTCATAATGTGTATAATGTGTACCCAGTCGTAGGTCAGTCCTCGAGCATATGCTCGAAATCAATTTGCTTGAGCATTTTCACAACCCTAAATTCTACTTCAAAATTTTTTCATATTTCGACTGTATCTTTTATCATAGTCAGTCATAGGAAAAGCTTTCATAGAGACAGGAACTCACTATAGCCACTTGCAAGACAACATTCCCAAAAAAGGTGTATCATTAGGGTTGGCGGGTACCCGAAATTTTCGGGTACCCGAACCGAGGAACCGAACCGGATCCGAAAATTTCGGGTACCCGAACCGAACCGATACCCGAAACCCGAAATTTTCGGGTACCCGAACCGAACCGATACCCGAAAACCGAAAAAAAACCGGTTTTCGGTTCCAATTACCCGAAAACGGGTACCCGAACCGCCAACCCTATGTATCATATCATGCAAGGTCCCAACCTAGAATCCTTCGCCTTAGTCCCTGTTGTTTTTTCGGCTTGCGCAGTGTAGGCTAGCGCACGCTGAGACGGACTCAAAACTGTTTTTTCCATTCATATTGACGAAAATTTATCAGCGCATAACAACAAAAGTATTTTTTTTAGCATTAGTGTGAGCGTAAAGATGAATGTTTTGCTGTTTGGTGGGTCTTTTCAAAACTTTTTAGTATCACCAATACCTTACATAAAGCTGCCGTTTCAGCACCAGCTGTTTTTTTCATATTTTTATTGAGCAACAAAGTCCAGAACACAATATATCTCTTGTCGGTCTGTGCTTTTGTTCAGGTTTGATTGGTTTTATGACCAGCTTCCTACTAACATGTACAACTCGAAAATAATTTTAGGTGGCAGTTGCATGGGAGTTCCTACTACATGACCCCATTTCTTATGTCAGAAGAGCGTTCGAATTAAGCAGGTTGGGTTCTATGAGGGCAGGATGGATTCTTATTTTCCCTTTCATTTCAGAGTGTTTATGTTCAAATGGAGTGTCAATTTTCGATTTTTACCTGAGGCACTATTTCTCAACAAATACTTTCACATTGCATTGCTGGTTGGCCACATTTGCTTTGTAGCTTTATTTATGTGGAAAATGTGGTTTAGGTGTTTGTTTAAAAAAAAATTGCGAGTTCATTTGATAATAAAGGAAAATTTAGATCACAAGGAGGACTAAGTAATTTGTTGACTAGGCTTTCTTATGGCATCAAAACAAGATTAGATTCCCATGGTAAATTATATAGGAAAAAATGCAATTTCGTTATTGTTTTTTTCCAGAAGTACTCTATGCCTTATTTACTGCAAATCTTATCGGGTAAGGTATTTGAACGTAGAACTGTCGGCTGAGATCCCTTAAAAAATGTTGCGAACTGGATTTGAAGTAGTATCCACATATAATCTCTAGGTGAAGAAAAAGTTGGATTATGCGATTCATCTCAACAGTGAAAAATTATCAAGACTTAGTGTGAAGCGGTGTGAGATATGACCTTAATGCAGGGAATTATCCAATTTATCCTCCTACTATTTGGTTATTGGACCAAGCGTGCTACGTATTCGTCGGGCATACCTTACGTGTCCGGAATTTTCAAGGGGAGAGATGTCCTGTTGAACCCTAGATTCAGAACCAACAGAACAAACAGAGCAGACCTAAGTAATTGAAATAATTAATAAGCACAGATGCTTCAAAAAGTTCAGGGCTAAAGAAGACCTCACATGCGTATTCAAAGGACCATGAAAGTTGATAAGCACAGCAATATGCGAAATTTAAATTCGCGCGGGACAACCATAATTTTGACAACAATTATTTAAATTTGTTCAAAATTTTTAAGGCATAGGGGCGTTTAGGCTTTAAATGGACATTTGTCCTTTTGCTGCCTAAACTTTTACGCACCCTTTTTTCGGCAATTCTTCGTAGGCTTAGGCCAGCGCATGTTAGGCGGGACTAAAAAATGTCTTACGAACTGCAAAACAGGAAGGGAACTCCCGACTGTTACGTTGGACTATCTGTGAGTTTTCAGACCTGCTGAGCACGATTATCGCAAAACCGAGCCTCCTCGCTAGAGTACAATGCCCATAACAAGCCCAACTGTTACAGCGACTCTTTGAAAAATGGATGGTTTTTCTGAGTGAGCAGTGAACATATTTAGCTCAGCATTTTCTTTTATGCTCATAAAAAGGTCCTCCTGAAAAATTTACAATTTTACTGAAAGCACGGCAAATTTTTGTACTCTGACAGTTTATCTGCTTGATGCCTGGTCAGTAATTGTAGAGAAATTCAAAAGCTACAAGATGGGCGGAAAAGCAGCACAAAAATTGAACAAAAGTCACTCGGAAATTACACGAGAATAGGTAAAACCAGCTGTTTTCCTGGTATTGAAATTTGAGTTAGAAAGTAAAATTCAAACTAAATATCTATGTTTTTGTATACCAAAAACATAGCCAATACTTTAACGAGTTTTTTATGTCATGATGGTATCTAAATAATAAAAATAATAATAATTGTATTTCAAGTCCCAGCAAAATAGAATGTCACCCATTTTTCAAAGAGTCGCTGTGACAGTTGGGCTTGTTATGGGCATTGTACTCTAGCGAGGAGGCTCGGTTCTGCGATAATCGTGCTCAGCAGGCCTGAAAACTGACAGATAGTCCAACGTAACAATCAGGAAGTCGCGTGTTAAAAAAAGTCATCTCGAAAATTCTTCAAAATACTTAATCGTGGCTGGCTCCACGGTTAACCTCTCCGAGTCATCTCCGAAAGCTCTCTCTGGTACCACGAACAACAACAGTCCTTCTTGTAAACGATCTTTATTACAACAACGAGGAACGAACCAAACAGAGCAGTTCAAACAATAGAATTTTAGATGTCATCAATATTTATGTCATCTTCGCTGTCATTGGGTTTCTTTTCATAAATGCTTTTCTTTCCCTCTTCATACTTTACGGATTCATCGGTGTCGCTATCCTCCTCTTCCTCAGCTTCTTGCAGCCATTTAATCACCTAAAATAATTTGTATCTATGCTACGACGCTAACAGAAAACAAACCGGACTAGCCGTCTTGATAAGCTCCTTCATAAAATCTTTCGTCACATGTTTGCTCTTCGGCTAAAATAAAAGATCGTTAAAATATGTGAGTCAGAAGACCTATCTCACCTTAGAACCCCAGCTAAGAATAGTTTCCTCGTCGCATAAGTCGAGATCGTAGAGCGCCTTGACGATATGGGCTGTCTTCGACAAGAGCACTTTCTTATTCTCGAAGATCTTCAGCTCTATTCCACCAAGCAAGTAACGCTGAGCTTAAGATTTGTTTGTAAATCGCCCCAACTAAGCACAATAAAAATATATAGTATATATATAAACCGACCTTTTTATCATCCAAACAGAAGCGAAGAAATAGACCACGATGCAGCTTGATTTGATTGATCATATCCGTGTCGAAAAGCACTTGAGCCAAGAGAAACGGAGCTTTCGTTTTCAATTCCAAACGCTCAGCTTCGTTAGCGATAGCCTTCCCATCCTGAAAAATAGTCACAGTAAAAATCAATTATGAAAGCAACTGAAACACCTACCAAAATAGTACCATCCTCCTTAGCCTCAATGAAGTACTGATGCAGCATATCAAGACGCTCATCTTCTGTCTTGTCCAAATCTTTATCAATGACTAACTTTGAGACCAGCACTGACAGTTTTGATGGATCTTCGGATGGTTCTGGAGCCCAGTCTTCGTCAGCTTTATCGATGTCCTCCTGATTTGTAATAACTGACGGAGAAGTCTCACGATTGAAGCTGCCATCTGCCACGGGAGAGCCACTATCGGTTTGCTTGTCTTCTACAAAAAAAATTAACAGGTGGATGTCATAAAGTGAATGGGTAGAAGAAACGGTTCTAGTAAACAATCGGGTACCAAAAAACAGCTTGGTCCCCCGTGTTGTTTTTTTCCGAAAAACTGCTTGGTCCCCCTGTTGTTTTTTTCCGAAAAACAGCTTGGTCCCCCCTGTTGTTTTTTTCAAAAAACAGCTTGCTCCGTTTTTGAAAACAAATTCTCAAAAATTTCACACAGTAAATTTTATTTGCATAAATTATTATTTTATTTACATATTTAGACAAACAATACAAAATTATTAACACAGATCATAATTCTCAATACGATAAACCATTGAGACACGTTCACAAAAAGATTCTAATAAATTCTTGCGATCAGCTTTGCAGTTTTGTCGGAAGACAGCTTCAGCAACATAGGACGACTTCAATTTTTCGCTTGTTCCACGCAGCCTTTTGATCTTGTGCTTTACATGACTCCAGAAACCTTCAATTTTGTTGGTGTGAATTCGAAGCAAGTTTCCATTCTCATCGTAATCATCTCTGAAAAATAACTTTAAAATAACAATTGTAAAATTTTTGTATAGTTACCTTGCAAATCGCTTTTTTGTGACAAATGTTAAAGTGCTTGTAGCCGATAGGTTTGCCGAGTTGTTTACCCAATTTGCGATAGGCTGGCCATTCATCAGACAAAATAGTAGTTCCTATCGATAGCAGCGTTTTCTTCTTCCGATCTTGTACACGAAACGCGAAAGCCCTTCCATTTTCACCACGTTGGATACCGCCGAAGATCCACTGCTCATAGCTGCGACGCTTTCTTCCTCGGTTATACTTTCTTTTCGCAAAACAAGTTTCGTCGATTTCAACAATTTCGCGAGGCCCACCAATTGATAGATCGTTGTTGCAATAACTAAAAATAAAAGTATTTTTAAATAACAACAAAAAAAACTTGCTTTTCGCATATGTCTCTACAAAGTCGAAGCCAATCAACAATCGTAGGTTTGCTCAAATTTAGTTCGCGCAAAGATGCTTGTTATCGTAGTCGAAAGCCCACATATAAAAGATGAGAAGTGTTGACCGAAGAGGAAGATTTGAGCCGGCAAAGAAGGATCCAGATCGTATTGATTTCACAGAGCAGAAAACGCCTTTTGTTTTGCACATCCACTAAAACAAATTAAAATTATAGAATTATTAAAAAATTAAAATATACCCGAACACCATCCTGATTGTCAAAGCGTTTAACGATTCTCATTGATTTAGCGCATTTCTCACACATGTCATCGTATTCTTCAGCAAATTGAGACCAACGAAAGCAAAGAGCACTTCTTCATTCGACATACAGAAGATTTTACGAAGAGTTATTGTCTGAAAGTTGAGCACTTGCTTGAGACAGGCATGTTCGATCAAAAACGTTTGAGATATCATCTAAAAATGAGGTAGTTAGAAACCGTATGAACTAACTTTCTAGAAAATTAGTTTAACACACAAACAAAAAATTTAGAATACTGACAAAAAGTTCTCAACAAAAATTCATGAGATTGATGAATAAATTTTAACTTAAAAAAAAGCGGAAATTTAAAAAATTTGTTGGAAAAATATTCAAATTAGTTCACGTTTTTTTTATTTCATGTAACCTTGATTATGTTTATAAAAAACATCAGGGGGGACCAAGATGTTTTTCGGAAAAAAACAACAGGGGGGACCAAGCTGTTTTTCGGAAAAAAACAACAGGGGGGACCAAGCTGTTTTTTGGTACCCGATTGTTTACTAGGGCCACTAGTATCGCCACTAGTACCACTAGCACTGCCACTAATGGGTAGAAGAAACTTACTGCCATCAGTTTCAGCTCCCTCAACTGGAGGCGGATTCTTGAGGATGAACGTTGTGAGCTTCTGCTTAGGATCAATAATAAAGGCGTGACCACGCTTTGCACTTTCCATGAACAGTCTGGCGCTTCACAGTCTGAAAAGTTTAGCAATTTTGAGAGTTTGCAAGAAAAAGAAAAAGGAGACCTACCAAGGTAGTTTCAGGATTGTCGCAAGCAGGACAAGGCACAAATTTCTTGATAAAGCCGTCCAATATGTCTTGCAAATTGTTAGCATCATGCTCCCCATTCACGATATAGCGATCATTCTTCACGTCGAAATTCGTCTGGGCACCCAACTCGCAACCGAAATACTTCGTCGGATCTAAAAGGCAAGAAATAGGTCAGGAAAACAAGACACACTACATACAAGTCGCCGGACGAGCAAGAGACTTTGCAATTTCAGTCATATTGAAGAGGACAGTCTTGATTCCATTTCCTTTCCCCTCCACTTTGGCCTGAATGCGTGGCATCTTGTAGCGATAGAAGACGTCGTTGACAGATCGATTTATATTGATGTTCTTCGCCATATTTTCATAACCTTAGCACTTCTAATAGCAAAATACTGGCTTTTAGATGCTGAAAACATATTTAGTTGAACAAAAGGAAAACTTGATAGGGTGAGAGCATAATTTGTGTGTAACACGTTTTACGCTTGTGTCACACAAACATTTTGGAAAAATCACACTCCACTTCTTATGACTTGTCACATGAAAAGTAGGGACGAGGGTCGATTCGCAACGGTCGATTCGCAACGATCGATTCGCAACGGTCGATTCGCAACGGTCGATTCGCAACTGGGTCGATTCGCAACGATCGATTCGCAACGGTCGATTTGCAACGACTGTTTGAATTTGCGCGCTTTAAGTCGCATCTAAGATTTTTTCATTTGCACAAAATTTGCGATTTTTTCAGTGCACCAAATCAAACAATCCACTTTTACCCACTTTCTCAAAACCACTAAACTTTATTCAACACCCAACACCGACCAACAAGCAAAGACCAGTGTGACATACACATCATCAATGTCAAATAAAAAATAGTCTAACCATGGTTGGACCAAACTAGGTATCCAAGATTTTAGGTATGTTTGGCCGCTTCGCGGCCAAAGACCCAACTTGCTCCTAATTGCAAGGGAGGGGGAAGGGCATATATACACCTTCATGGATATATACCATTCCCCTTTCCCTTGCAATGAGAAGAAAATCGGTCTTTGGCCGCGAAGCGGCCAAACATACCTAAAGTCTTGGATATTTGGTTTATCCTAATTTTAGGTGTGACCCTTGGTTTGTATACACACCTTCATGGATATTGGCGAAACTCTAAAATGTTTAATAAGGAGTGAAACAAGCAGGGAATTATTCATCGACCGTTGCGAATCGACTCAGTTGCCAGTCGACCGTTGCTAATCGATTTCGTTGCGAATCGACCTTTTATTGAAAAGTAGGGATGATTGCGGCTGCCGTTTTGGTAGGTCGCGTTGACCAATATTTTGATTAGTTTTACAAATTTTTTTTTCACCGTTCTGTTCAGCATTAAAAAAGAGGTGCAGCTGTTAGTCAGAACATGATCATGAAATAAATTGTTTTTGGTACTGAAATGCGTCACCAAGGATTGAAAAAAATTTTTAGAGAGCTAGATGCTGGTGGATACTCTACAAAGTAATGAGTTTTTCTTCGATATTGTTATCTGCATTGTTGTCAATAAAAGTATTGATATCGATGTCGTACGGTAACTTTTATCCGCTACTGTATGTGAAACTAATCAAAATTTTGGTTAACACGTCCTACCAAAACGGTAGCCGCACCGCAGCCGCAATCATCCCTAGTTTTAATTCGCAGAAAAACTTAAACAAAAAGTTTAAGTTTTAATTTAAAATATTTAGACCAGATTTAATTTTTAACGCTATTTCAGAGAAACAACTGCAAAGATAAATCGATTAGGTATGCTCTGCAGTGATTTGGAAAAAAAAACGGAATTCATTAATCGACGCAAAATGGTCTACTTTATTTAGTCCGTTAAAAATAATGAAATATGAAATGGTGAAAATAATGAAAAAAATTTATGTTAGCTACGGCAAAACTCTTCTGTATCTTTCACCATTTATAGAAAATACTAAAAATGTCGAAACTGTATAAAAACTAGAGTATGGGTATGCCGCTATGCGGCATATATGCTGGCGCCGATAGTGCGTTGAGAACACGCGTTTTACGACTGTTGTTTCAAAAACATAATGCATGCTACCACCGCGATTTGAACCTCTAACCCTAATATGCACCCCAAATGCCTTGGTCCCCCTGTGTTTTTTGACCAAACTTTGAAAGGGCTGTAACTTTTTTAGGTAGGACGACCCCAACTTTTGATAATTTTTTTATATAGTAAATCGACCACGCTGAGTTGAATGGTGGAACACTCCTAACATTTTTTTGTGCCAGATTACAGACACAAAACAGCGCTATAGTAGTTGTTGATGACCTATCGGAAAATTACCGACCTTGTGAATAATTACGTGAATATTTGACAAAAATGTGATTAGAATTTAGGATAGCGTTTGCCCGCTCCTTGCACTATCAATTTTACTCGTGGTGGGCTATTTTATTAGCATGTAACATTGTTAGATTTGATTGTGTTGTTAATAAAAGATTAAGGTATTACCATTCTCTAAGCTATTTGCTTTTTTCTCCTATTTTCCAGTCTGTAGGAGCCAATGACGAGCGTAAAAATTGGTGAACGCAGTTTCTTACTCTTGAAAAAAATAACTAAAAAATTTAGGAGTCAGCCAGTCTTGTCAGTTGTACCAGTATATAGTAAGATATTTTTATTGAAAGTTTACTAAAAACAACCAGTTATTATTTCAGGTATAATAATGAGGTTTGCACAAAAATATTTTTTTCAATCTCCACCAAAACATGTTCCAGAGTAGCACTTTTGCTAGGAATAGAATACTGCTGGAATGTATATCCATCAACTGTGTTTTCGTCGTGCCTCCTCCACCTGTTACATATCACAATCATTGCCTTGTTGTTTTGGAACCGGGATGAAGATTCCATTCCACGTGTAAAGAAGAATTAACCACAGAACTTATTTTTTAATTTTCATTCCTTTTGTTTATCAAGTTTACTACGCTAGATATTCAGTAAATTATTGGTAAATCAATATTTTTGAATACCACATATTGAAGTCGTAGTGTTGCAAAACTAATTTTTTTTATGGAAATGTTTCCCGTTATTTTTAACAGTACAGTCAATCCTCGATTTAACGACACCCCTGGTGACCGACCCCAGGGTGCCGTTAAGGTAAAAACCCAACTTGAACCGTGCCCAACTGACACTCCCCAACTTGCACCTGCCCCAACTTGCACCGGGCCTAATATGAATTTTATTCCTCTGTTATATTTTTCGGTTTTGGCTTAGGCGCAGGGTAGGCCAGCGTGTGTTAGTACGGACTCAAACATGTTGTCCGGTCTACAAAAAAGTATGGGAATCATGTTCTGACGCTCCAATGAACATCAGCCCACAGTAACAGTTAGGTAGAACTTTTCCAAGTTCCATGTGACTTGGTTCCCCAGCTCGTGGACACCCACCACGAGGATACCCAAACAAATTCATCGAAGTTGCACCAGGTCACAGTCAGGGTTCCTTCTTTAGAAGTCAGAAGTGAAAATAAAAAATAAGAACAGAATGAAGTATACCTAAAGGATCATCACACGTTTGAGGTTGTCGCCTATTCTATTGAGGCTTAGATTGGTGAAATTGTTGATCTGGCAAAGTACAATTGTATTCAAACCACGATTCTGAGAAGATACCGTCGCAAGTTGGGTCAAAAATATTTGGGCTCGGTGCAAGTTGGGTGGTGCTAGTTGGGCACCGTGCAAGTTGGATGTCGTTCGTCGTTAAATCGGGGTGTCGTTAAATAGAGGGTTGACTGTATTTCAAATGTGAGCCTTTTCAAATGAAATGAATATGTAAATAATTTTTGATAATACCAATGAAAATAATTTTTAGGACAAAATTAAAAAGTAGAATAGGATTTTTTATAAAGTTGGGGGTTGTTAAAGCAAGGCTTGAATTTAGGCACCAAGTAGCACCTGTCATCATTGTTCTACTAAATACTTTAGATGCGCTTCAAACCGATTTCGTGCTTGGAAAGATGGCGGAATCTCAGTCAAATATTTGAGTGTTGCTCTTTTTCCAAAGCCCACATGTCATCAAGTTCCAGGTCATGTGCTTCGTCATCTTTGAAAACTGTACCAGCTGATGTCAAGGCATGTTTAAAGGCGTATTCACAATAAGGAGGCTGTTTGCGGATGCTAAATCAGATTTGTCACTTGGAAATGCCCAAGACTTTTTTTTTAATTTTTCAAAAATTATTCTGATTTAGGGCTACAAAATGAGCTATTGATAAAGGAGATGTTGTTTCAAAAATTGAGATAAAAAAAGGAAATAATCCGCCTAAGCATCCGCACTCAAATTCGAGTTAAGATTCTTGAGTGGATTCTAAAAATTTTAGCAGAATTTTTGAAGAAATATTTACTCAGTCAATAGCTCATTTGGCAGCCCTAAACGTCAACTATATGATGTCAGAAGCCACATAAACTGGAAACTAAAAACTGCAACAACTGGATAATTTTGTGAAAAGAAATTAAAAAAACGAGGATTTTGTTTCCGAGGTTCTTAGTGAATAGTTTGTTATAGCATCCGCAAACAGCCTCCTCAGTGTGAATGCGCCTTAACTCTACTTTTAAATGGGAGCACAAAAGAACGTGGAAGGTGTACAACTTCAGTCAATTTTACCATAATATAGCCGTGTCAACCTTCTGGCTCCCTCCGTAATTGACTTTTATAGTTAAGAATACGAGTTTCAGGTTTTCAATCGAAAAGCAAAGCAGATGCAGAGAGACATAACAGCAATGAGGGACGATTTCGATGTATTTCGATATGTGAGAGACGAATTTGGTGCAAGAGTGGCAGACAGGGTAAATCACGTCATATTTATTCATAACTTACAGATTTATTATTAGGTATACGATCTCACCGGATACAATGCAGTTTGCTTGGACTTGGGTTGCGGGGCAGGACACATTGGTCCACACTTAGCTAAAGAAAACATCGGTCTTTTGATACAGTGGTCAGAATTCATATGTATTTTATACTTATGATGCTTACAGCATGTTTAGCGATATGAGCCAGAAAATGGTCGAAAGGAGTCTCGGTGCACCAGCAGATGAGGTACCGTATTCACTCTAATAAACGGGCACCTCCTTCGTTCAAAATCGTGTTCTTGTTTCTACCCATTTCTGAGCACTTCTTTCAGGCAAGTTAACGCTCATTTTGTAGCCAATTGGATGAGTTACAAAATGAGAGGTACCGTATTTCCTCTAATAACTAACCCAGCTCTAATAACTCACCCCCCCCCTCAACTTTAAGGACCTCCATCTCAGCTCAGAAAAAATATTTTGCGTTTTCTGAACTCCGACGAGCTCTACCGATTCCACTTTTTATATTATAGATTTTCACCCGAAAATCTCGAGATCAACCTCAAAATTTTCCGATTTTGAGGGATCCAAAAAATAACTCACACGGGTGAGTTATTAGAGGTGAGAGAAGTTTCGAAAAAGGGGGTCGAAAATAAAATGCCACAAACACGTTTTTCGAATTAGGGGGTGCCGTTTATTAGAGTAAATACGGTAATCAATTAAATTTTTGGGAAAAAATTGCATTTGTTTTTTAGCTACCGACTTTGAGGGTCATTGCAGATGAGGAGTTAGTACCGATACGCCCTTCTTCAGTAGACTTGATATTTTCTTCGTAGGTTTTTTAGCTAGCTTTTATTTTTCGCTTTTTAGTCGTTATTAGTTTTCGTCATAGCATTTCACAAATGACGCAAATTTACTGCCGCGTTTTAAAAATCTTCGTATTTAAATTAAAAATTCTTGGCGTTATTCAAATATTTGCTGAATAATGCCAAGAATTTTTTCCCAATTTGAACTTCCCCACGCTTATCCCACCCTAGGGATCTCTAATACATGCAGGTGCTGCACACTAACAAGTTATATATCAAGTTATATAAATCAAGTTATATAAATTCACTATTCAAGTGACAAAGACACTATTTCACCTTGAGCCATTGCCTAAAATTTCATAAAACATAGAGTGGTAGGATGCTTTTGTGTCATCTTGTATTTCATCACTCCTTAATTAGCTTATTTAAAAAAATCGCGTTTAGACTTTCTGCCCACTGGATCAATGACTTGCCGGGATGGTTTCAACGATGTCTCAATGTTCTTCGGCCGGATGGTTGTCTTATCGGTGCTGTCTTGTGGGTTTCTTGTTATTTTAATAATAAAATCATCCAATTGCGTCATACTTTTTAGAGCTGGGGAAACGCTTCATGAATTGCGAGTCTCGCTACAGTTGGCTGAGATGGAACGCTTAGGCGGGATGGGAGCACATATTTCGCCCTATGTTGAGCCACAAGATATTTCTAGCCTAATGAATAGAGCTGGTTTCAAACTGATCACAGTGGATGTTGATGAGATAGAGGTTTGCAACACTTTTAGAAATTGTTTCTTACTTAAATTTTAGGTTGGCTATCCAAACATGTTTACTCTGATGTATGACCTGCAGGGAATGGCTGAGTCCAACGCTAATATGAGACGCTCTGCGAAATTGAGCCGAGAAGTTTTGGTCGCTGCAGATTGTATTTACAGATCTTTATATGCGAAAGATGAACGGTACTTTTTCACTCTGCCATTTTTTTCTAAAAGTCTGTGTTCAGGTATCCGGCCACCTTTCAAGTAATCAACTTCATTGGTTGGAAGCCTAGTCCAACAATGGTTAGTTTTTTATTCCATATTGTAACTTTTATTTTAAGAAAACTTTAGCCAAAGCCTGCAAAGCGAGGTTCTCAGACTATTTCTTTTAAAGATCTATCGAAATTAGTTGAATCCGGACCGGATGCCATAGATAAAAAGAATTGAGCTATGTATGAAATTGTGTTTTTGTGAATACCGAAATAATAAATTTGTTTTCAACAACAGACCTTATAATTTCTGCCTTTGTATCTACTCTAGTTATTCTCTGTAACTGTTTCCTCAGATTATGAATCTTAGAAAAGGATTCCGAGGTGGAAGTGTTTTTGAATATTTGGGAGTTATTAGTTAGTAATTTTCTATAACTCGCCTGCTGCGTTGGAGTTAGTTGACGATGGTATGGTTTTCCACTTTCAATATCAACTATGGTGTTATAAATGTTAAAGCGGAAGATAATTGCCACCTACACTACTCAGTAGAAGTAGAAATTTGTACATTCGGTTTTTGAGGTTGGGTAAATTCCATTCGGGGATTTGCTGCATTGCTGATAAGATGCCCTTTTATGGTCTTAGTATGCAACTAATAAAATTACTTTTGTACCTTGCCTAAAAGTCCTTGTGCATGTTTTTTGTACAAAATCAACTTATTCGCGTAATTGATTGAACCTATAGGCTATGTAAACATTTTCTTAGTCAGTCAAACCTGCAGTTGCAAGACAGTTAAACGTCTCTTTTTAGTCTGTGTCAAAAGACCTTATCTGTTCTAGATGGACTCTAAAGAAATTATTTTATATTGTCTCTCACTTTCTCCACACTTTAAACTGTTGAAACACCGAAAAAAATATCATAGTGCACACGTCTTTTTTTCTTTCTTTTTGCTGATCCAATCTTATTTATTATTCACATGCTCAGAGCCCTTCAAAGTCGCAGTTTTATTCCTCGTTTGTCCACGCATACATCCAACCAATTGTTTAAGGTTATATTTATTTTTTGCATGTACTTTCTTATAGTTGTTGTTTTGTAGTATTTTTGTATAAAAAACTGAAATATTAACTGTGAAAATCATTTCAGCACTCCTTTTTCACGAACTTCTCTCCACTAACTGTGTTTTTGTCGTCTGAGAGAATGGCTTCAAATGGCTCGACCCCAAGCAAAGTGCATACTCCATTGGTAACTGTTGATAGATGGGACTATTCTGGAGACAATTTACTTAGGGATCCCGTAGCTTCAGTGGATCCTCAAGTGCATGAGATTATGAAAAATGTGAGTGGATTGTGAAATACTACAATTAAAACATACTTTTATAATTGTTGCTCAATTCAAAAATCACCCCAAGAAATTTGCACATAGGAGGACCTCCTATGTGCAAACAATCGGAAACCTCCTAAGGAGGTTTCCGATTGTTAAATCTTCTTTTTAGACTTTTGGCTAAAATTTTTGGTCAAATTGTTTTGGTCATATTTGAAATTTAATTTATTATTATTATTATTTAGCCCGTTAAATTATTGATAAAATTTGACGGGATGAAAAATTTACCAAAAAATACAAAGAGGCAATTTTTTTTTAATTTTAGCCGAAAATTAGTTTTTCTTGAAAATTTTTGCATTTGTGTTTGAAATGCCAACAAGTTGATTTTTATAGTTTTATTGAGAAAATTTTTTCTTGAAATTTCTTTTTGTTTAGCACTGTAGTCAGGGTTATCACTTTCGCGCGAATTTATTATTCCGCGAATATTCGCGCGAATGTTTTAAATATTTGCGAATATTGGAACTGTCGTATTAATATTTATCAAATCATTTTGTTCTTCTGCTTAGTTGTTTTAAGCCGTTCTAAAGTGTGTTTTTGTTGCAAATCAAGCAAATTTGCACATCGAATACGATTTGGCTCTACCACGAGTCACGAAGAATTTACTAAATCAAAAAGCAATTATTAAAAAACGAAATTAATTAAAAATAGAACAGGATTTCAAAAAAGTTAATTTTAATGAGGTGTAAAATAAATTCTGGATCTATTTTTTGCGCCTTATCTTGTATCAGAGTTATTTTCATATGAAAATTGGAAAATCATCAAAGTTCTAAAATGAAGTAGGTTTTGCGAAATTAAGTATAATTTGGTCATTTTTCGTCAAAAATTGCCTATTTTACCCAGTGCTTATTAGGTTTTCAAAAAAAAAATATTTTTACGTAAAATCTCAAAAGCTCTAATGATTTAAATAAAGTACAAATCTTTAGATAAATTCGTTTAACAACCCTGTTCAGGGATTGATTCCTTTTAAATATTCGCATATTTTAGTCAAAAGCGAAGATTTGCGAAAATATTCGCGAATATTTGCGGTGTGACAACCCTAACCGTAGTAGAGGAAGCTTACCTGAAAAAGCTTACTAATTAAAAAAAAAACATAAATTACTTTAGGAAAAGAAGCGTCAACGACGTGGTCTCCAACTGATTGCCAGTGAGAATTTCACCAGCAAAGCTGTCTACGATGCCCTTTCTTCATCTATGTCCAACAAATACTCTGAGGGCTATCCAGGGGCTCGTTACTATGGTGGTAATGAGTACATTGACCAGATGGAAAAATTGTGTCAGGAACGAGCACTAAAAGTATACGACACTTTTCTCACTCTAATAAATTGTAGGATTATATTTTAGGTTTTCGGCTTGGACCCAGAGAAGTGGGGTGTGAATGTGCAATCTCTTTCTGGCTCACCCGCTAATGTAAACGGATTTCTAGACTATTTAAATTTATTAGATCAGACTGTGACTAGTTGCTTAGGCTTAGGATAGTGGGAGTGTAGTGGGTGAACTCTAAGGTTTGAAACGATTTTTGAAACGATTTTTTGCCCAACCGGGTGGGCAAAGAAATTCCCAGCATTTCAAATGCTCATAACAAATTCCGACAAACGGTTTTCGGCAATAGTCCTAGAAAAAATATACATTTTGTTTGGTATATAATGTCAAAAACACGATTTTCGCTTGGTCCCCCCTATGGTTTAGGCCTTGCCCATCCAGAGGGCACCCACAGATCAGGATCCAAACCACAGCAGCGAACAAGCCAAAATCGTGTTTTTGACATTATATATCTAACAAAATGGACTATTGCCAAAAACTAGGACTATTGCCAAAAACCGTTTGTCGAAATTCGACGTCTACCAAAAGTTATGAGCATTTGATATGCTGGGAATTTCTTGCGCCACTCTGTAGACACAATCTCAAATTTTTTCAAAATAAATTGCTTTTATAAAAAAATTTATTGAAAAAATATAAGTTGAACTACTTTTCGACCCTGAAAATAGCTCTTTTCCTGCCGGAAATTTGAAAAAGCTTTTATTCTCGGGGTTTTCTTACCACTTTTTAAATTTTTTTGACCAGCGTGTAGCCCAGGATCTTAGCTTTTTAACAGGCTATCAACTGACTAAGTAAGATTTCACAAAGTTGAAAGAAAAAGTCTTTCAATAAAGCAATTTTTTTTCAAAAATCTGGTCCATTCAAAAACTTATCTCCCCAACTTTTTGAAACCTCATTTAGTCAGTTGATAGCTTGTGAGAAAGCTGAGATCCTGGGCTACACGCTGGTCAAAAAATTTAAAAAGTTATAAGAAAACCACCGAGAATAAAAGCTTTTTCAAATTTCCGGCAGGATAAGAGACATTTCCGGCAGAAAAGGAGCTATTTTCAGCGTCGAAAAGAATAGGAACCGAAAATATGGCGTTTGCATCTTTTTAATTTTTATAAATTAGGCGAAGCCTTAGGCGCAAATTGGGCCAGCGCACGTTAGAGTGGGCTCAACGTGTGTCCCAAACTGCAAAAACATCAAAATTAAGAGAAGGCGCGAATTCAAAAAATGGCACAAAAAGTACAGAAAGTTTATCCCAACCGAAAAAGTACATTTTCTCACTATTAAGCAGGGGTCTTATTAGAGCTTACATGGTACGTTCTCCAAAGATATTTTCCTGTCAACATTAGCCAAAATAAAAAAAATCAAAAAAGACGTTTACGAAAGAAGCTTTCTTCCAAAATACGATTAAGACTCTAATGCCGGCGCACTTAACCTTGACCCCCTTCACTCAATTCAGCTTGGGGGACCAAGGCAAAATTTTTTTTTTACTTTTGTCAATACCAATAACTTTTTGCACAAAAAGTGTAAAATAAGTTATATTTCAGTCTTTTTAATCATTTTTACGCAAAATAATTATTGATATTTAAAAGTGTAAAAAATTGGGTAAATTTTGACCTTTTTAGATTTTCTACCTGCCTGCCTTCGGCAGGCAACCTACTTCAATAGGAAGCCCCTTTTGGGGGTACAGTGGCGGAAAATTACTTAAGCTCACCTACCAAATAATTGAAAACCCAATATTTTCACCAAAATTTTTTTCACTTGAAAACTTTCCGATATGCCGTTTGAAAGAGCGCTTCAAGTGCTACAAAGTAGCATATCAAACCTTTCGAGTTAAGTGGAAACGAAATTGTAGCCAATTTCACTTTAATAACAACGTATGATTTACGCCGGAAAATTACTTAAGCTCATCAACACTTTACTCAGAATCTCAACAACACCGTGTCGATAACAACAATGAAACATCAATAACTCGTCGAATAACCCTTCTTTTTGATGACTTCTTGACATCTGCTTGGCATAGACTTGATGAGACGGATGCATCGATCGATAGGAATCTCCTCCAGGCTTCTTTGACGACCTCCTCCAACTGAGCAATGTTCTTCGGCTTCTTTCGCTTGATTTCCTTGTCAACGTCCATCCAGAGCATCTCAATTGGCGACAAAGCCAATGACAAAGCCAAGCAAGCCAATTCATTGTTCTCCACCCGTGATCCGAAATGAATTTCTTCGCCTTCTTCGCAGTGTGTTTTGGATCGTTATCGGCCTAAAAAAATACAATTATTGTCTGTTTTACCTAACCAAACATGTTTATTGACCTGAAAAATCCAATCTTGACTCAACTTATCCTCGGCATACGGCAGAAGAACATCGTGGAGAACATCATCGAAGTAGACATGCTCGCGCAAAGATGTTCCTTCCGACCTCAAGCGAACGATTTCTTGACGCTGCTCTGCACTCAAATTCTTGTTTCTGTTCATTCCTAAACGCGAAAATATATTAACCCCAATCAGAAAGCATAAAACATGATGACCCTACCGAGTATACCCCCCAAATGAAATTTTTTTAAAAGTGTTTCCAAACACCCTATATCAACCTAAAATCACCTCAGAAGTTCAAAAAAGACATTATTTTTGTGTTCTGGTCAATAAAAAATTGAGTTTTGGGCATTTTGAAATTTTGGTCATTTGGCTGTTTTACCATGTTTTGGTCACTGGAGCTGGGCAAAAAGAGCCTCTAAATGCATTTTTGATCAAGAATCTTGCTCGCCCCCCTTCGGGGCGCAGGGGCTTGGTTGCTTGGGGTTGAGATGCGCACACCCACATACCTTAGACGCAAATCACTCGAAAGTGACTCTGGATGCATAAAAAATGTATGCATACCAGAGTTTCTTTATGCGGTAGGCCCCAGTCAACAAAACTATGTTCAAATTCCATCTTTTTGGGGTCAAGGTACCCTCAACATCTGATTTACTAAGTTATAATAAACAGAAATCAGCTAAAAATACCAAAATTCAAGATTTTAAAAAATCGACTTTTTATAGAAAAAAGTAGGTGCAAACACCTTTTTTATCGTGTTCAACGTGTAGGAAATGCTTAAAAATGGTTTAAAGAGTGTTTAAAAAAAGTTCAAAAAAAATTTCATTTGGGGGGGTATACTCCGGTAGCGCCAACATGATTAATTAAAAAATGAGCTTAAGTAAATTTCGCCACAAAATCGGTAGCGAGAAGCAATGACTTTGTTCTTTATTCGAAAGAAAATAATATCGATCCAGTTATCAATGTCATCATGAAGCACTTGAAGCGCTCTTTCAAACGGCATATCGGAGAGTTTTCAAGTGAAAAAAACTTTGGTGAAAATATTGGTTTTTCAATTATTTGGTAGGTGAGCTTAAGTAATTTTCCGCCACTGTACATGGTCCGGGCCAAGGGCTGACCCTTTATATATCAAGAAATATATCAAGGAAATTTAACCAATAAAAAACCACTGAAAATATAAATGTAAAAATGCTTATAAAAAATTCAGTTAAATTATTTGCATATTATTCCAAGCCCTAACAAAAGAACAAAATTTCACAATAGTAGCAGCAATGTAGTATTTTCCCCAGCCTTGCAATGTTAATTTTAATCATTTTTATACCCCTTCTCCGTTGCAAGCAGGCAGCTCTTTTTTCACCTGTAACAGTTACCACCAAGAGATATAGATATATATCTTCAAGATATATATTTCTTGACATATAAAGGGTCAGCCCTTGGCCCGGACCATGTGCCCCCAAAGGGGCTTCCTGTTGAAGTAGGTTGCCTGCCGAAGGCAGGCAGGTAGAAAATCTAAAAAAGTCAAAATTTTCGATGGAAAGTGGTCGGAAACAACGTTTTTATCGGTTTTAGCCTGTAAGAATTGCTTAGAAATGGTTAAAACCTGTTTTTGAAAAAAATTCCGATATGGGGGGGGGGAACCGTATAAGTACCAAAAATTGCCTTGGTGCCCCAAGCTGAATTGAGTGAAGGGGGTCAAGGTTAATTTAGCCCTAATGCCTATCCACTCCACATACTATGACTATAAACCTGCCAGTATCCCGGTCTGCAACACTATAATCTTTCATAATAATAATTTTTCTTAATTTTTAAGTAAACATATAAACTTTCAGTTTGCCGTGTTTACGGCTATTGTTGAGCCACATGGTCGAATCATGGGTCTGGACTTGCCTGACGGTGGTCATCTCACTCATGGGTGTGTTTCCCAACCAAAAAATTGTTTAATGTCCCTTTTTAGATTTTACACAGCCACTCGACGTGTTTCTGCCACCTCCATATTCTTTGAGTCAATGCCTTACAAAATCAATCCCGTCACTGGTCTGATCGACTACGAACAGTTGGAGCAAAACGCCATGCTATTCAGACCAAAAATTATTGTTGCTGGTATGGATAAAGCTAGAAATAGTCCCGAAAAGCTAACAAAAATATTATAGGTATAAGTTGCTATATGCGCTGGCTGGACTACCCCAAATTCCGAGCTATTGCTGACAAATGCGGTGCTTACCTAATGGCTGACATGTAGGTTATTGTGGGGTTGGATGGTGGTTTAAACCATATTGACGGCCAGTCTGGACGAAATGAGCCTGTCCAAGTGTGGCCCACCTGCAGATTACTGGTAGGATGGCCGAGTCAGGCATCCGTTTTCGAATAATTGGACTCAGAACTCGAAAAATTTCGGATTTCGAGTCCGGGTATCTGACACGAAATTTTCTGGTCTTATTTGGTACTTGACTCGAATTTTCTTTAATAACCTTCAAGTTCGACCCCCAGCCAGGTCCGACACCTTTTTAGCTCAATGTTTGAAGGTTTTTTTTCTGACGGCTTCGGTCAATCCTGTCCAAAAATCGCAAAGATTGCGATTTGCTCGGTCCCTTCTCGAAATGAGCATATTTTTGCCGTTCAGACTCGCGATTCCCGATTAAACGGGTCCAAATTTTTGAAAAAGGGTGCCGTTATATCAGAAACCGCTGTTTGTAATAGCAGAAATGCACTCGTTCCCAGAAACAATCGGCGAAATCGGTCAGGACGACCGAAGCCATCTGCTAAGCCATCTGCATCTGCTGTTGTATCGCAACTCGACCATCCACAACTTGACAGGGTGCTGTTGTATCGCAACTCGACCATCCACAACTTGACAGGGTGCTGTTGTATCGCAACTCGACCATCCACAACTTGACAGGGTGCTGTTGTATCGCAACTCGACCATCCACAACTTGACAGGGTGCTGTTGTATCGCAACTCGACCATACAAAACCTATCGTTTTTTATATGAAACTTGTTGTATCCTCAAAAATTAAAATTTCGTACCAAACCATCCAGGATGGTGGACGGGACAGGCTTGGCTCATAGGATGGTCACTATGATGCAGCCGATTTGTAAATTAAACATTTAGGGCTCACATTGCTGGTCTAGTTGCCGCCGGAGTCGGTCCATCTCCGTTTGAGTATGCGGATATTGTCACTACCACAACCCACAAAACTGTAACAACTTTAGAAAAAATTTCAACCGAACAACCAACTAATTTCAGTTGCGTGGTCCTCGAGGTGCCTTGATTTTCTACAGGAAAGGTAGAATCAGATATCCCTCAAATCCGCGAATAAAATCTGTTGAATTTTGTAGGTGTTCGGTCTGTGAATGCCAAAGGGGAATCCATTATGTACGACCTTGGTCCAAAAATAGATTCTGCCGTGTTTCCTGGACTTCAAGGCTACTTACTTTTTGTAGTAGCGATGTGTATTAACTTCAAAAAATTAAAGGAGGTCCCCACAACCATACAATTTCCGGCATAGCTGTAGCTTTGAAGCAGTGTCTGACCAACCAGTTTGTGGAATATGGTCACCAAGTGGTCAAAAATGCTCAAGCCCTTGCTCAAGCACTCCTCCAAAAAGGCTACTGCTTGACTTCAGGTGAGAGATACAAAATTTTATTTTGTCTGAATACAGAGTCATTAAAGAGGGGGTGGGGCGTTTACGGCTACCTTTTGAAATTAATTTCCATCCTATATGTAAATGCAAAATGTTAGTCCAAGACTGGAAATAAAATCATGAGCGGTTCTTAGCCTAGCCTTATTGTTATTTTTCATAACATTTTCAGGTGGTACCGACAACCATTTGCTCCTTGTGGATTTGCGTCCAAATGGGCTGGATGGCTCAAGGATCGAGACAGTGTTGGATATGGCTCAAATTGTTTGGTAATTTTTTGTGGAACTGAGATTTTTATACCTAGAGCCCTAATTCTAGGGCTTGTTTTGTTAGAAACCTGGTTAAGAAATTTGTAGAGAAGTCCAATGATTAGGAAAATTTTTTCAATTGGCGGGCACCAATTTTGGACGTGTGGGCATGCCGCATGCCCTTTTAAAAGCCGTATAGTCATAATGACACTCAAATTTCTGCAAAACATGATCCCACAGTCGGTGGTTATCAACCATATAGCTAACGGGGCTTTGCTATTGTTAAAAACTTTTCTCATCGCTCTTATTCTTTGTATTTTTACAACATTTTAGCAATAAAAACACTTGCCCAGGTGACAAGAGCGCCTTCCGACCTGGTCAGTTTTATTATACTCAAACTTTTTGAATTAGACTTATACTTTAGGTGGAGTGCGCCTTGGAGCTGCTGGTTTAACCTCTCGAGGTACCACTATTTTTAAATAAAATTAGATTTCATTTGTATAATTTTTAGGTTTCAAGGAAAAAGATTTCCTAAAAGTGGCTGACTACATTCATCGAGGTCAGTTTCAGCTTTAATAAAGTCTCTTCTTAAAATTTGTATAAATCTGTATTTTTTCAGCCATCGAAATCTACCGCAAGCACGAGTCCAAATGCGGCAAAACTGTAAGAAAAACAAATTGTTTTCTAAGTTTGTGACCTCACCACAAACATCTATTTTTTTGAAAGATACCGTATTTATTCTAATAGAAGGCCATGGTCCAACTCATTTTTCGACTCCTTCTTTGACAAACTATTTTACTACTTGACTGGCTCACTCAAATTTTTTTATATAAAACAATCGAGCTAACAATCAATTCCATAAAATTCTAAGGAGACATCGCTATCATTTTCAACATTTTCTCGGGTATAATCGCCATCAGAGTTTCCACCGCTTAGGCTGAGATTAGAACTTCCACCACTCGGGTTGCCGTCAGAGTTTCCACCGCTTAGGCTGAGATTAGAACTTCTACCACTCGGGTTGCCATCAGAGTTTCCACCGCTTAGGCTGAGATTAGAACTTCTACCACTCGGGTTGCCATCAGAGTTTCCACCGCTTAGACTGAGATTAGAACTTCTACCACTCGGGTTGCCATCAGAGTTTCCACCGCTTAGGCTGAGATTAGAACTTCTACCACTCGGGTTGCTATCAGATTTTTCGCCACTTGAGCTGACCATAATTCTTTCAAATCTAAAACAAAAGACGCATTATTTTACATCAACTACTAACTAAATAATGAGCGACCAAAAGTATTACAACCTTCTTCCAAATATAGCACGACTGATCGATTCAACAATAAATGCACACATGCATCGTGGTCAACGCACTCACGACAAAACAACAACTATTTGAACACAACATATAATATAATACCTATATACAGCAAAATTTCTTGATATTATCTATTTTGGAGCCACTTCGAGCGGGGGAGGCCTTCCATTGGAGCTGGCCTTCTAATAGAATAAATGCGGTAACACTTTTTGAACATAAAAAACTAACTAACACAAAAAAAAATCTGCTCTGACTTTTTTCTGTATCACAAAGCAGTTTTTACGCTTCATTTTAATGTAAAAAGAAACTTTGAAAATTGACTAGATTTTTAAATTAACTTTGTACAGTCAAAGCTCTATATAAAGATCACCCCTCATAACGTTCAGCTCTATATAACGTTCACCGAAAAATGGTTTGGTTGGTAGGAAAATGACCGAAACCTACATGACCGGTCATATGACGTCATATGACCGGTCAAATGTCCAGTCATATGACCATTTCACAACCCTAGACAAAACCAAAACTTACCAGATTTGTCTTGAGAGGATTTTTTTTATTCAAAGGAGTTTTGACGCTGGTGTCATATGCATCCCCACCGCCAAAATTTAGTAGGGGCTGTATAAGGAAGGGAAAGGACTATTAAAGGCCACTTGATGCCACCTGATTCATTCGCAATGGTCCAGATCCACCCTCAGTAATCCAACTCTACTACTGTCAAAGCTCTATATAACGATCACCCCTCATAACGTTCAGCTCTATATAACGTTCACCTGAGGCTGGTCCCGTTAGTCAAAAAGACACTCTACATAACGTTCACCATCAATCAATCTTTTTTAAATTTTAGTTCGTCTAAAGACGAATTTGTTGTGCACAAAACAAAGATAAAGTTGACAGTAGTTCCAAATAGTTTTTTAAAGGATCTCGTCTCTTCCTAATCATGGCAATTTGATAGTTTTGAATGCGCGCGGGACCACACAAATGTTGTCAATAATATTTTCGAATTGTTTTTTGTTGGGCAATACTTTTTTTTGTCCAAGATTCACTTTTTTTTTGACCCAGATTCACTTTTTTCTGTCCCAGATTTGACTTGTCCCAGATTCACTTTTTTTGTCCCAGATTTCCTCATGTTTGTCCCAGATTTAGTCAAAACCACAGGGGGGACCAAGCACTTTCAAAATAGGTCAAAAATTTTTTTGCTCATAACAGCCTAATATTTTTTTTAATTTTTTGCCTTGGGGGACCAAGGTAGGACGAAATTGTTTGTTACCTGAGATGTGACTTTGGTCCCCTAAGGCAAAAAAGTTTTGCGAAAAATTTATTTTTAGCGAAAATGCTCAAAACATGATAGAAACGTCACAGAAAAAATATTAGGCTGTTATGAGCAAAAAAAAGGAAGAGACAGGGTCCTTTAATAGATTGTTGCTAAATAGACCGACTCTGGTCGAAACTTTAAGCAAGCAATAATGCGTAAGGCAAGCTTGTAGACTATCTGGTTGTGGACAAGCAACTGGCAACTGGTAAAACATTAATTTTGGCTGAAATCGCAGTGAATATTTTGGGAACCGACGCGAAAATGGCCAATGAAAACCAACTGATGTCATGGAAATTAAATAAGAGCCTTTGCCGTCGTTCACTTCACGGACTCCAGCTGCGTTCAGCGCTCAAGCTTCGTTTGGCAGAAGACTACTGATACAAAAATGGTTCATCTGTTTGACAAAGGGGGGGACTTTCAAGAAGAACAACCGAAGAACAATTGATAAAAATAAAACAGAAACCACTTACCGATTATTATGTCGCTAAAGAGAAATTTGTTGTTGAAATGTTCTCGTAATAATTTACCGTATTATCTCTAATAAGCGCCCCCTCTCTAATAAGCGTCTGTATCTCAGGGCAGAGCAAATATTTTGCAGAGCTGTTTTTGCATTTTCTTAACTCCCCACGAGTTCTACCGATTCAGCTTTTTGGTTGTGCACCCAAAAATCTCGAGATCGACCCAAAAATTTTCAGATTTTCGGAGGGTTGAAAAATAAGCGCCCCGGGGCGCTTATTAGAGATAATAGGTTAGATGTGTGCACAAAATCTATTGAAAAGTCTCTTTATAACGTTCAGCCAAGGCTTCTTCGAGAGTTGACGCTCTATATAACGATCACCCCTCATAACGTTCAGCTCTACATAACGTTGACCTGAAGCCGGTCTCCAGGGTAAACGTTATATAGAGCTTTGACTGTACAAAGAAAGATGAAAGGATATAAAGATGCGGAAACAACTTTTGAAATTCAGGTCAAGGAATTTAAAGAGTTCTGTGAGAAGGATGAAGCCTTCCGTGGTGACTTAAAGAAATTGGCTGATGAAATCGATCAGTTTGCCGGTATTGTTAATATTTAGTATAAATAACACATATTGCTGCAATTTCACTTATTTTCAGCCCAATTCGATCTGCCCGGCAATGAAGAGTTTTGAGCGGATGAAAAATTGTGCATTATCCTGGACACTTGATTTCTACCACACACATTCTTCAGCACGTCACTTACACATATAACTGTTTTTTTAATATAAAATTTATGGGTTTTTGCTTTTGCCATACGCCTTTTACACCATTCTTCATTTGCCATGCTAAACTGTGGTGCTCAAAACAAAAGCCAGTATTTACCACTTATTATGGGCTGAACAACAATTGTTAACTTTATTGGGTCTGCTTGTATCAGAAAATAAATTATATTTTTCAAAATAAAATGCAGTTTTGTTATTTTTTCGACAAAAACAGATGTTTTAACTAGTGCTTATAAATTTTTAAACCCAAAATAAAGATTTTCATGTTAAATCTAAAAAGTTTGGTACTCCTGCACAATATGCGCCCCAACATTTTTTGAATTTTCGGGCCGTAGAATTCTTTGTTTTTATGTAATTTATTTATACAAAATAGCTTTATTTATTCATCTTCGAACACGTCATAATTGCATTCAGAATCAATAAATTGGCGGACCTCCACTTTGCCATGAACACAGACATACAACTCGGCGACATATTTCCACAAATAAAACAGGGTATCAAGTCGATGAAACTTGTTCTTCCACAGATAATCGGACAAGAAATTGATGAAGAGATGACGGCTTGTTCCTCCTCGATTGATCTAAAAACATAAAAACAAATAATTCTACTGCCCAAAAATTCAAAAAATGTTGGGGCGCATATTGTGCAGGAGTTCCAAAAGTTCTAGAGCGTGAGCCAGCATTTGGTTTTTCTGTAAAATTTAAACTTTTGGAACTCTGTTTTTTCGAGTTTTTTTTTGGCTGTTTTGGACACGAAGAAAATAAAACCAAACCGTTTTATGCCTTCCAAAGATTTGTGTTACGATTTTTTCAAGAAAGTAAAGGTACATGCCGTGCTTTAACTGTTTGGAGATTTTATTTCGATAAAAAATACTATTTTTGAGCTTTGAGAAACATTTGAAACACATAAAATTCTTTTTCACATACATTTTTGCATACACTCCACAGTTGTACGAAATTTTCCGAATTCGGATCTGATCTAGGTATGAGAAAATATGAAAAACGAGTAATTAATACATACTAAACGCTTAAAAAGTTGCAACTAATTTTAGAAAAATCGGAACAAATCGCAAAATCTTGACTTTAAGTTTTAGGAAGCACTTAGTCACAACCATGACATGGAAGACAGCAGCTACAATTATTTTGTGTAACTCTTTCACTAAACGTTGCTCGTATGTAATATAAAAAGGCGAGCTTTAGTCAACACAGAGATTCGCCAAGTTTTAATGCTGAAAAGAGGTGAGCACATGGTTCAGCCGAATTTACCAATAAGTTTAAGGTGGGTCAGCTCCTTTCATGCCCAATTCCTATGTGTTTCCGGGAGGAGTGGTGGAATCGCAGCTAGATGCCGAATTCCCAAAACAAAAGACCAATTTTGATTGTTTTATGGAACAATCCATCAAAATGGAGTCGTTTCCATCTGATTACCCGCTACGAGTGGCTGCGGTTCGGGAACTGTTTGAAGGTTGACTAAATTTTAGTATGTTTTACCAAAACCCTCAACTAATTATTTTTTTTAAAGAAAGCGGACTATTGCTGGTAGCTGACGAAAACTGTCGTGAACGCCAAATTCTGAACTGCTCCGAAGATGCCGGGCTAGAGGAGTGGAGAAAAAAGGCTAGCATAAATTAAAAACACTTAAAGGACCATGCTCGCGGTGGTCTGGTGGGTCCCCGCCAATTCAAAAATTTTTCCTAATCATTGATCTTCTGTTCGGATTTTTCAACTTGGTTTCTAACAAAACTACACCTAAAATTTAATTCTAGACCTTATTTTGTTAGAAACCAATTTAAAAAAATCCGAACAGAAATCCAACGATTAGGAAATTTTTTTGAATTGGCGGGGGCACACAAGACCACCGCGAGCATGGTCCTTTAAAGGAGCATGTTCACGCAGTCACATTCAAATGTTGAAATTTGAATTCCCGGGGACCAATCCTTCAAGTGGAATTCTACCACGAATTGTTTTTTTGCAAACAAAATTTTTTTCCTTTTCAAACAGTTTTCTGTTTCTCACCCAGTTTTTCGGATTTACTCACGCATTTTTTGCAAATTCTCACGTTACAGTGGGGATTTCTTCGATTTTGGGGCATGGCAATTTTTCCTTGCACCAGATTTACTTTTTTCGCATCAGATCTGTTTCTGCATCAGATCCACTCATAGGCGTACCTTGGTTTTTTCTGACGGGTGGGGGGAAGGGTCGGGGGGTTGCGGTGTGTGAACTAGCACAATCCCGATAACTGTCAAAGAGCCCTATGTCAGCAAAATAAGCCAATAAGCCGATTCAAGGATTCGCGGTGCAAGCCAGTGCGTAGCGATGCTGACGATGCAAGGTTTACGGCGATTCCTCTCGAATATCAGTTCCATTTGGTAGACGGTGTTTATAGAACCATCTGTTTAAAAAGTTCATTTACCTGGCCAGCCTTCATATACTTGCACTGCTTCTGCTTCATCTCCTGAAACTGAGAAAGACCTGCAAACGAAGATTGAATATGCGTTAAAAGAATTAACGATTTCTGACTTGCTTTTTTTTAAGTCTCTGAGACGCCACCGCCAATTGACGCAGTTATGCAGGGTCCTAAAGCGCAACGTCTTATCCACGATTATCTCCATGCATATTCCACAGCGTTTGCCGATTTACCGAACCTCCGCGAAAGCCTGCAAAATAAGGCTATTATTAGACAAACACCTTAACACAACAGCATGGATGATATAAGAATAATTCAAGCTGATGCAAAAATCGATCTGACGCGAAAAAAGTAAATCTGGTACAAAGAAAAATTGCCACGCCCCAAAATCAATGAAATCCTTACTGTAACGTGAGAATTTGCGAAAAATGCGTGAGTAAGTCCGAAAAACTGGGTGAGAAACAGAAAACTGTTTGAAAAGGAAAAAATTTTTGTTTGAAAAAAACAATTCATGGTGGAATTCCACCTGAAGGATTGGTCCCCGGGAATTCAAATTTCAACATCTGAATGTGACTGCTCTAAATCAATGATGAAATTCTGTTAGGTGTGCCAGGATCCAACGCTCTTCCCACAACTATTCTTCGGCAATACCAAAATGGACATCAAATCATGCGTACCTTGGTCCAACTGGTTGACACCTCTTAAGAAGGTGCCGACAAAACGGTAATATTTATAATATACAACTCGTTCTTAGCAGAAAATGGCCAGTAACATCTCAGAATTTTGGGGCTCGTAAATTCCTCAGCGGGAATTTGTTTCTAACTCACTCTCGTCAAATTACATGCTCGTTATTTTAAAGGTTCCTATAGAGAATCTCGGCGGTGTACGGTCAGTCAGCGATGCTATCAGTTAGCGACGCTTTTTTAACGATCAGTTAGCGATGGTCAGTTAGCGACGGTTTTTCCAAAATTCAAAAAGTCATTTTCGTCCCAAAACAATATTTCAAATATAATCGAAATCAACAGCAGTGGGGACAATAAATTAAATAGCGTTTTATCAACGGTGTTTCTGTTCTGTTCACTCATTTCTGTGAAGTTATATGAGAATATCTGCTCATAGCTCTGTTTCGTTCACAGCCCTATTCCGTTTATGTTTATTCATTATTCTTACGTAGGTACTAACGATGTGTAAGCTTTTAGGTTGTCTCAAAAGCATAGTTGGATCGCCGCCGCCGCCGCCGGCGCCGCCAGGCGCCGGCGGCAAAAATAAAAGCACCGCCGGCGGTGGCGGTGGCGCCGGCGGCGAATATGAGGGCGGCGGTGGTAGACTAAAAAAGCGGCGGCGGTGGCGGCGGTGGCGGCGGTGGCGGCGGTGGCGGCGGCAGTGGAGGCGCCGGTGTTGGCGTTAGCGGCAAAAACTTTGTGTTCTTGATTGCGCAAAAAGTGCACTATTTTCAAATGTCATAATTTCAGATTTTTTTTAAAATATCAACTGGACAAATAGTCAGAATAGAAATTTTCAAGTTTCTATCAGAATAAGGCAAATTATAGGGATGTGATTAACAAAGATGAAATTGTTGAGATAAAAAAAATAATGGTTATTCTCTCTCCTATTAAAGCCTTTACTAATGTTCTACAGGCGAGCCATAAACCCACCCTGTCTTTAGTACTCCCTGGCTTACTATCTTTGCTAGAAATGTTAGAATCTCTGGAAAATGAATATTCTCTCAGCATATCAGCTGTCCTACGACGTCGATTTTATCACATTGTGAACTCAGGTGACGGAGTTAATGATCCCATATTTTTGGTGGCAGCTTTTTTGGATCCATGCACAATGAAATTACAAATTCTTTCCAGTAAAAAAGAAATTGCAAGAAATGCGTTTAAAAAAATGCTTCGTAAATATGTGCCAAAGGTGACAGGATTGGCAAGTCATAGTATGATTGTAGAGGAGCCATCTCCGTTTGGATTCGGAACTGTTTCGATAAAAAAGCCACTTGGCTCACTTGATACTGCACAAGTAGAACGTTTTTTCAATTAAATAAATAGTGATGATTTCATTGGCACCTGTAATCCATGGGACTTTTGGAAAGCCAGAATCGAGGTGAAATCTTATACTAATAAAACTTTTTTTTTTGACGTTAACGCAATAGCTGGCGGCATGGCGGCGGCGGCGCTAGCGGCGGAGTAGCGGCGTCGGTGGTGGCGGCGGTGGCGAAATTTAGTTTTTACGCCGCCATGCGGCGGCTGGTGGTTTTTAAAAATGCCCAACTATGCTCAAAAGTTCGCACCGCGTTGCCTTGGCCCCCCTGTTGAAAATTTTGTACAGTTTTAAAAAGTTCTCTGTGTTTATTTTGCAATGTTTTTCAGTGTTTCGTTTATTTTTTCGCTCAGCTCATATTGTTTATTGTTTTTAGATGGATAGCAATCATATTCGCCACGTTATGTTGGTTTTGTTTGATTCTGGGCTGAATGGAACGGATGCTGCAAACAAAATCTGCGAAGTTTATGGCGTCGATACGATCAAAGCTTGGGCGTGCCGCAAATTGTTTTCTCGTTTCAAGGAAGCAGATCGAAGCTTAGAAGACAAACCAAGAATTGGAAGACCAAGCCTTTTTAATGATGATCAACTTCGTGCCCTTGTGGAAGCGGAGCCAAAGCTGACAGTGCGTTTGTGATGCCGTTTCAAACTGTTCTTCTAAACATCGGAAAAGTAAAATCACTTAAATGTTATCAAATGAAATTTAGGTGAATAAGCATGCCGCATCAATTGTCTGAAGCAAACATCGCCGATCGTCTAAGAATTGCGACTGAACTCTTGCAACGTCTGGAACGAGAAGGACCGTCTATCGAATCTTGACATGCGATGAAAAGTGGGTCCTTTATGTAAATATCGTACGACGGAAGCAATGGGTCGACAAGAATGCAAAGACAAGTCCAACAGAAAACAGACAAGTCCAAGCCTGGTCTCCACCCGAAGAAGGTTTTGTTGTGTGTATGGTGGGATACTGAAGGTTAGAAAAATTGTTCTGTTTCTTTGATGCAATGATTTTAGGGATTGTCAATTTTGAATTGCTGCCAATGAACGCTAGGATTACTGCACAAGTCTACACGTAACAGCTGGAGCGCGTAAAAGAAACAATGATCCGAAATCGACCGCACCGCAATCATGCCGATGTTCTCTTTCTTCATGACAATGCAAGACCGCACACCGCTCGGCTGACTAAACAGAAACTTATCGACCTCGAATGGGAAGTCTTGCCGCATCCGCCGTATTCGCCTGACCTTGCTCCATCGGACTATCATCTCTTTCGATCGCTTCAGCACTTCCTTCGTGGTAAAGAATACGCAACAGTTCAAGCAATTTCAGAAGATATTGATCGTTTCTTTTCTTCAAAGCCAGCCGGATTTTATGTCAAGGGAATCAGTCATCATCAAGAACGCTGGGAGAAAGTTGTGGAATTTGATGGAGATTATTTTGTTGATTAATTGTTATGCTTTGTTTTGAATAAAATTTGAAATTTTGCTTTATTTGACTTTTGAGACAACCTAATATGAAGGAAGAAAGGATTGATGCAGTTTCTCTTGGAAGAATTCAACAAGGCTTCTTCGGAGGCGCAGACAGAGTGAAGGAATATGCCCGAAATATTCGCAACTCGGGGAATGGGGTAGTAGCATGCAGCTCCTCCTGGCCGCCAAACTCTACAGCAAGAACTTCGTCCTCTTCCAGCCAAATGATACTCCTCGAGACATTTTAGAACACTGAAACCGGCGCCATGGAATCTCCGGTAGGATGTATTCGATACCATGCCGACCACTTCGATGTGGCGAAGTTCAAGGTGAAAGAGAATGTTTGAAAGGAAATAAGAACATAGAAGAAATATAACCATTGTTTTGTCTGTTGCTATGTTCATTTGGTTGAATAAAGGTTGTGATGAAGGTTGTCAAGGGTTTGGTTGGTTGTCACTAACTGACCATCGCTGACTAACACTCAAAATCGAGTATTCTTTCTATTTAATTGTTTACGTTTCGGTATCATGTATGTAACATACCTAAGTGTCGATACCCAAAATTAGGTGAAACACAAAATATGATTTAAATAGAATACTGGATTTTGGGGACGACGTTGGCTAAATTTAACCTGACCCCCACCACTCAGGTAAACCTGACCCCTGGTCTTTTACTGTTACAGAATTTTATTTACTCACAAACCACTGTACATACCGTACCATACCGTACCACACAGTAAAATACCAGGGGTCAGGTTTTAACCTGACCCCCACCTGAGTGGTGGGGGTCAGGTTAAACTGCTCCGACGACGTTTTATTAGCGGAAATACGGCATTACGAATTCCAGTTACGACAGTATTTTCTTCGTGGTTGAAACGAAAGATTCTCCAAATATAAAGCATTGTGAAAAAGAGATGACAGAAGCAGTTTGGAGCGAGCCTTCGAAAATTATTGGGAGAAGCTCAGGAAAAGGTAGGTAAATCTACTGACTAAAAATGACAAGTTATGCTTTTAGCAATTACAGGAACAATAAGTTTGCCACCTCCACAGTATTACGAAGTAAACTTTATAGCGAACACAACAACATTCCAAAAGTTTTCATTTCCAGCTTCTCCGATTAAGGCTTTCCGTGGGCACACCTTTAACAGCCTTGGCTAATCCAACGAGAATGATACCACAGACAATCACTTTAGAAGAAAATCCCAGTTTTACTGTTAATATTTTTCCAGGTAATTATCCATCTCGCTACTTTTTTCCGAATTCTGAATCTAGGAGATCACTGCTACATCCAAGAAAATGCCGAGTTCGTTGAGCCCCGAGTCATGCAAGTGAAGGATCTCGCTATAGAAAGTGAGGAGACGCGCCCAGTACACAGAATGACCTACAAATCCACCCCGACACTTCAATATACCGCCCATGAGCTGCACCTCAGAAACATCGAAAAAATTGAGGGAAATGCACACCTATTTTATTTTAACAAAGACCAGTTAATAGAATAGTCCAGATCAAAAGGAATTACATAAATTTTTGTTTATTCATTCTCAGAATACAATACACACTACTCAAAATGCAGTGATTTATTTGTTTTCTACCTATTCAGAGACTGTAGACCATCTCAAACGCCTTGGTCAGGCCAACATCATTGTAGTTGAAGTTCAGAATCACAGCCAGCAGGAGAGCAGATACAACGTAGACCAGCTTTGGAGCGATGACGGAAAACTTGTCCCCTACCACAATAGCTCGAGCGTAGTCCTGCACCACCGCTACGAATCCCCTGAAAAAACATCATGTACAGTTTATTTTGGAGTGCAGTTTTCTGCAGGTTAGAAGATCAAGGCCCATGCAACAAAAAAGTTTTACAACACAAGTAAAAAACTAACCAGTGAATATGAAGGACGATGGCAGCTGTCAGCAGGAAGTCCATAGCAGGCGTGTGGAAGAAATAGGCAGCAGGAAAAATCGGGAAAGTCGCAACGGTCCAGATTCTTTCCAACTGGATGTGATTTATTAGCAAATCAGAGCCAATCTCATTAATCCCTCCTTACCTTAAACATTGTTGAGTGACCACCCAAAGGCACTTCTTCCGGCTTTGCTGGCGCGGCTTCCTTTACTGTTGACATGCCGGCCAATGACGGAATGCTGAATTTTGGATGGTCCGCCATTAGAATACGAAACTTGGATCCCAAACCTCTTCGATGAGCAAATTTGCAGAGCTTCGAGATCATCATCTAAAATAAAAACAATAACTTGGATGATATTGATATATGAAGAACGGTCTATGTACAAAAGGTCTGGAACAAAATTGACACTTAGATTTACGGAAATAATTACAAGACAGAAGTTAATTTCCCGAAAGCCTTTTGATAAAGAGAAATAGTAGAGGGTTATTCAAGAAATACTAACACTTTTAAGCAGCCATAACTTTCCTTAACAAAACAGAGTGGAACTGTGAAAATAGATTTTGAAAAAAACGGTCTATAAGGAATGTTATGGCTGTTTAAAAGTGTTAGAATTTCTTGAATAACCCTGTACTTGGGAAATGTCCAGCGAGGTGACCGCCCGTCCAGCCGGCCCGTTCGGACGGAGTAGGACAATGAGGGGACGGCGGACGTCAGGCGAACAATCTTTACAATTGTAAAATTTATTTTTTGGATCTACATGTAGCTCTGAATCTCTAGTTTCTGATGAGCTATCAACTGGCTCTATGTGTTCAGAATAAAATAGAGAAAACTCTTTTTTTTATGAAATATTTTTATGAAACTACTTTTTGTTTTTCAAAACCATCAGTTCTCTCACTTTTGCACATCACATCGAGCCAGTTTATAGCTCATCAGAAACTAGAGATTCAGGGGCCTGAATCAGGGCCATATGTTGATCTAAAAAAATTAATTTTTTAATTTAAAAAACACTGAGAAATACTCATGTTTATTTATTTACTGCGGGAAATCAGTATTTTGAGGTGTGTTTTCAGGTACAGCCTATTTAAATCTGCCCGCTAATCTTTGAAAAATACCCGCTAATTTGTGAAAAATTCCGCAATTACCAGGCATTTTTCACAGATTAGCGGACAAAATTAAGTACCATCTCATAAATATGTCAAAAAGTGAGACTTCATTTTCAAATATTTTTGAATGTATGACTGTCCCGTTCAACTGTCGCGTCTGACAGTCGCATTTGGCCTATCATTGTGGCCACTAAAACACGACAGCCGAGGACAAACGCGGTTATGCGTTAAGCAAAATAAGTGAAATAAAACATGACTTCTTGCCGAGAGCTAATTTCTGGAAACAAAAAGCTATTGAAGTAAAAGTTCAATCCAATGTCTGAGCTGGTAAATTTTCCAACGAAAATCTGATATCATCGGAACAGAATTTTTTCTGAAAAATCAACAAATGGGCAATTATTTTAATAGAGCGCAAATTTAAAATAGATTTTTCTTTCATAAGCTTGTGTTGTTCATCAATTGGCCAAACTAGTCTCGCTGAATTTCTGAGCTCATTCATTTTTTAGTATTTTTATGTTTCGTGATTTTAGGCATTGCTGCGTTTTATGCGAACAAACAAGCAAGTTCAAGAAAGCGAGCGTCAAATTCTAACGACATCAAATTGGGGACACAACTTCAAATATCTACCTCGTCAATTTAACATCTTCGGCTTGGTGCACTACACGGTAGAATTGTTAATAGAAATCATGGAAAACATTTCAATTTCTAGGATCTCCTTCTGCGCTTTATTGCAAGACCGTTTATTGACCTGTTCTCAATGAAGGTATTGCATTGTTTTTTCTATGTATATTGAGTTATCTTGTCAAAAAAATTAGTTCCGATCTGCTTCGAAGTCTTCTAGTCAGGAGAAGGACAAACAGATTGACCAGGGCAAAAGATACGGTAGTGACGAGGAAATGTTGAGTGATGATGAAAACGATTTGTCCTCCCTGAGTTTCTTGCGTGAGCAACGATTGCAGGTAACCATATGACTCTCCTTGAGAAAGTTACAACTAAATTCTTTCATTTTAGCGTGACGAAAAAGATATAAATTTCAAGGTAGTAACTTGCTTATTAGTTGGTCAGTCTTTCAAAAAAATTCTCTTTTGTGCGACTGTACTTCAAAAATAATATGGGAGAATATTTTATTGAAACAAACCAAGAACACAAATTTTTAGTGTCTTCCTGGAAGAACCGCTGGAAAAATCGCAAATGAGGCTCTTGTGGAAACAATGAAGTTTCTGGTAAGCATATAACTATCTTGTGATGTTCCGGTATCCAAAAACCTTGATTTCCAGGACCGAGACGATCTTGAAGTTCTTCAGCTGACAGCGGCCAAGTTCGACATGTTGGTGGCCAAGCATTTCAGTATTGTGCCTTCAAGAAGGGTGGAAACGTATGTTTCAGTCGTTTTTGTGCTGGGGTTAATTTTAGCTTTTACTTACAGGTGCAAAATCATGACAAAGAAGAGCGGGAAGAAAACAAAGACTAAACTCAGAATGTTGTGCAAAGTGCCTCAGCGAATGGTGGAATCCAACTCAGACGTCCATTTTTGGTAAGCATTTTCTGCTGTTCATCGATTTAATCTGCTTTTCTCACAGGCTTCGCAATTGCTGCATCGATCGAATCACTTTTACGGTAAGTAACGGGGAATTGAAACTAAAAAAAATTTTTCATTACCACCATTGAGGCACCACTGCTCGGGTATTAATACATGGGTTCTACGGCATGGGTATACACCTCAGGGTATCAGATACCTCATTCGAGTACCCTACCTGGGTACCACCACCTGTAGCCTCAAAATTGATAGCCAGCTCCAACGGAGCATGATTTCGGTTCAAGCTTTTTTGTTAAAGCTATCTAACATCCTGCGCTACAACGTAACAAAGCGCATTTTGAAAAAAAAACAAATATAAAATTTCTCAAGTAATCAGTTTAAAATTGATTTACCGAGTTTAAAATTGATAGCCAGCCCAGGCATGTGGAGGCATGGGGCCGAAATTTTCAAAATCCTTCACGGGCGGGCCGAAAAAGTCACTGGCCGGGCCGGCCCGGAAAGTCGGCTGACTATGTATGCTTTTCAACTGTGTAAACGTTGACTATGTGAATTGCTCACTATATGAAATTAGCTGACCATTAAAATTTTGTTAACTATATAAGATTTTTTGACTGTGCAAAATAAATTAACTACGAAAATTACGTTAACTATATGAAATGCTTTGACTATGTGGAATTGGTTGACTATAAAAAATTCGTTGAATGTTTGAAAGACGGGCCGGCCCCGGCCGAAAATATTTTTACCCGAGCTGAGCCGTCAAAAGTACGGACCGTGCACATGCCTGAGCCAGCCCCAACGGAAAATGATCTCGGATAAACTTTTTTTCAAAGATAGCTAAAATTCCTGGCTATAACAAAACAGAGCGTTTTTTACAAAAACATAAAAAATTTAAAACAAACTCGGGTTTCTAAGCAAAAAAAAATCCGCGTCCCAACAACGAAAATGGCGCTTTAGTGAATATGGAAGAAGAAGATATAAATGATCTTAAAGTGTTATGACAAAAGAAATCCCCCCCCACAGGCTAACCTCGACCAAGTCATTTGAAACATTATATGTCATCAAACTCGGGACGCATTTGGTCTAATAACTTAGCGGTGTTTGCCTAGTTTATTTTCTTAAATTACCATTGAGCGAAAAACTAGTTTTAATAGCCGTTTAATTTCTATGCCCTAAAACTTATTGAATGAACAGCTTTAATTTAGAATTTCCGCTTCTCCGATCAGCTTGTGCGCGAACTGCATTCTCTAAAAGGTTTCTCGGTCAGCGTTTGCATTTTCGACTATCACACCAAAGAAGAGAGGCGTTCGCCGCCAATTACGGAAAAACAGTTGTGCTCAATGTTTGAAATTCCAGCTTTCTCACACTGTAAAGGTATTAATTAGTGAGCATCACTATCACTAGTCAACCATCATCTCAACTGTTTAGGTGCGATTTTCTGTTTCCGCAAATATACTGCCTCCTATCGTCCATCTCTTGGGTTGATTTTGTCTTTGCCGCTGACTACTCTTGTTATTGATTTTGAGGTAAATTGACAGACTAATAGTTTTTCGTAGTATCATAATTCAGTTTTTATTTGATCTTATCGCATGAAATCCTAAAATGTGCTTTTTAGGAATATATTTGTCAGCCTGAAGATCTCAACTATATAGTCGATTGGTTGCATGATGAGAATGTGAAAGAGGAGAGAACAGAGATGGGTGGATTTGAGATGGCTAAGTGTGCAACAAAGTCTCTATCTCTCAAAGGTATGATTTTGCAACTTTGCAAGGTTGGAACTCACTAATATATTTATAGGTATGGAATTCGAAGGAACTCATTTCAATGATCTGGTCGAGATTTTGCGCAAGGTTTTTAAATACTCATAATGATCCAAATTCAATACCTTGATTTATTTTTAGAAGTTTCTCTCTGACACAAAAAGACGTGGTTTCTTGTTTGAGACTGATTATCAGCCAGAGGATGAATATGAACTGCAATTGACAAATAATAACAATGAGAAGTTCTCCGCTATTTCGAATTTCGACGTTAGTGTCTCCATAGAACGCGTCCTTTCTTGATCATTCGGTGGCCATTAGACACGCATACATGTCTTGGGTCTTCAAAATTAATTGTTGATTTCATGCAGTTTTTTGACTGTGTTAGGGACGAATAAAAGATGGTTGATTTACTTTGCCAAGCAATTCTGCCTGATCAGTTTTGGTAGAAAAAAAAGTGCATAAACATTTTACTAAGTAATTGAGGGCTGAAATGAGGGTCGTCGTAAGCCGTTTCGTCGTAAGATACGTTTCGTCGTAAAATTGGTTTTGTCGCTCAAACGTGTGACGCAGATGTCATCCTATGAAAATGTTGCGTGAAAAAATGTGAAGCCGTTTCCTTGTAAGGTACATTCCTTGTAAGGTCCCTGTGAAGAAAGGCTTCTCCTAAGCGAGAACGATACTCAATTTATTTTGAATTTTCACAAAATATCGCTTATTCATTTAGTTATATCCATTTAAATCAAAGCCCGTATGCACCAATTTTAGCATTAGCTCTAGCATTAGCTTTTAGCGCTAGCACTAGTTTTTAGCATTAGCACTAGTCTTAGCACTAGCATCGTCATAAAAATCAAGCCTTGATTTATTCACACCCGAACGAACAACAAACAATTCAATGAGAGAAGTAACGACTGACAATTGAATTTCTCATACTCGTTCCAGTGCACATTCTTTCATCGCCAAAAGCTTCTTCCGGTGGCATAACATTAAGTCAAAATCACTTTTCGTTTCCTGCACCACTTCTTCCTCAGCAGATACACCAAAGTTCTGCGCCAGCAACGTAGAGAATTGAGTTAAGAAGCTAGAGAACTGTCCAATCACCTCAAAATGAATCAATGTTTAATGTATAAACATTGCGCCATGGATTACCTGAAGTGACTTTTCGTTGACTTCCATCTGGCTGCGAAGAACATCGCGCTGAAGATCCTCCATATCCGAACGAGACTCACGCTTCACTCTTTTCACCACCGTTGTTGAGGTGGAACAGAGAGGATGACGCTTGGGGCCGACATTCTGCATTCAGATATTGTTAAAATTGCTAATAATCAAGCTGCATAAAGCAATTACCTCAGACACCAAAGTCTCCAAACCGTTTTTCAACCCTTCAAAAGACGGACTACCTTCGGAGATTCCGCGAATTCCTTCGAGCAAAGTATCATTGGCCTTGGCTTCACCACTACCGGTTTTCTGAGCACTTCTAAATAGAAGGAAACAAATCAGCCAAGTTGAAAGTAAAATATGGTAACCAAAAGACAAACTTCTTCTGCTCCTGCAGATCTTATATCTTCAATTTATTGGACAAACAAGGCATTATACAATTGCACTTTCAGTTTGAATCACAAAATAAGTCTAAATTACAATTTTTAATTTTCACATCCCCTAAATAATCGATTAGCACAAAATGTCACTACAATAAACAAAAAGAACATAAATAAAACAACAAGAGGGGAAAGGGAGAAGGAAACTGAAGACAGAACTTTTAAGAAGCTTCACTTATTTTAGTTAAGTCTAATTTTTTCAGAGCCTGCTTAAAATGAATAGTGCTTTTCAAATTTAAAATTTCTGGGTTAATTTTATTCCACAACTTTATAGTTCTACACGAAAACGGGTTGTGAGCAAAAGACTCATTAGATACAATGTGCGGATATCTACGCTGGGAGGTCGTGATTTGAAAATAGGAGTCCAGTTGAAAGTTCGATTTCTTAAATAAAATTTTATAAAGCATGATAAGATCAAACATCAGTCGTCTTTCAAAAAGCGTTTTGAGACCACAAATTCTCACTCTCTGTTCGTATGATATTTTTTTATAACCGCATTTTTTTAAAGCTATTTTAGTAAAGAATTTTTGAACTTTTTCAACTCTGTTAGAGTCTTGTTTTAATTTAGGGTTCCAAACAGTTCTTGCGTATTCAAGGTTGGGTCGTATATAAGTCTTATAGGCAAAAATTAGAGCTAAATTTTTTTTAAAGTAAAGTAATAAGATTAGAAAAGAAGCACGATTTCCTGATTGAATTATTTTAAAGGATATTAAAATTTAATTTTTAATCAACTCAAAAAATTCTGAATTTCAGGTTATGACACTACCTGCAGTCGGAAATGAGTTCGTAAATCGTTTTGTTTTTCGAAGAACTAACTATACATTTTTCGCGTGCTACATATTATTTCGACCGAGAATTTGATTTAGAAGAACATTGCGGTCTTGGTAGAGACCATACACTGCACGATCTTCTGCTTGGTTTTTTGTACTACTACAACTATACGTTTAAGTAAGTGTTAAGGCATTAAATCTAGAGCTTTAATATCAAAACAACTTTCTAGGTTTACAGAACAAACAATAAGTATTGGAGAAAAGGAAATTTTCGATACAGTAAGTGAAAATTAGACCCTAGTTTATAATCTATGGTTTTTGCCTTGGTTCCCCTGTTGACTTTTGTGATTTTTCTCGTTCACCAAACCTCCTAAACTATAATAGTAATAGCTCTTCCACAATTGAGGTGGGAAGTTCACTTTTGCGTTGGGAGCACGGCTGGGCGCGGGCGGATTACAGCCGGCCGCGGCTTAACTATAACTGGGTACTGATACCTCCAGTAGTGGTGCCCAGGCATGTAGGTTGTAGTATCCAAGTATCTGAATCAGTAAACCTAAGTTTTCGGTAGTGATTGTCAGATTCTGCTACAAAGGTGGTAGTACTCAGGTAGTAGTACATATGTCGAGACCGAGACTGAGGTCATTTTGTCGAGACCGAGACTGAGGTCATTTTGTCGAGACCGAGACTGAGGTCATTTTGTCGAGACCGAAATCGCCGAGACTCGAGACTTTTTCCAAAAAATTTTCTCCTGATATATTTCCAGATATGCAATTTTCCATACGGCGGCCATCTAAACGGCATAATGTAAGCAATTCCAAGCTACAACCGTCATGGTTGTAGCTGTATTACTGTATAACAACAAGACAATGCAAGCAATAGCTGATAAAGCTATACAACACACGCAGAGCGATCAAAACACAGGCACGTTGTGACGAAAAAGCAATGAACATCAATGTTGAAAAAACCACAGTGTCAACAATTTTCAGGCCTAAAAGGCCATTTTATCTAGTGCAAATTGGTCTCGAATTTTCAGAAATTTCAGAGACCGAGACTGGCGGAAAAAGTCGAGACCGAGACTCGAGACCACATTTTGCCAAAATCGGCTCGAGACGAGACTCGAGACCGGTCGTCTCGACGCCAACACTATGTAATACACATAGTTGCTGTTGCCCTATACACATTGTGTATAGGGTAGTCGTCTTGAGGAATACTACCCAGGTGTTTAACTAGTGTTACTTATTAATAAATGGTCGCTGCTGATTAGCGTTGGGTTACCGGCTGGTGACTTAAAAATCCGGTGACTTAGCGGTAAGTCACTGAAAACTCGGTGACTTAAAAATTCTGTATAATACAAGATGTCTTCAAAACAATTTGTAAATTCAAACATTTATTGAACAAAATTAATGTAAAACCTGTATTAATCGCTCGCCTTGTAATAATTGAACTACATCCCCCCCTCCCTAGAAGAGGGACGAAAAGTAGTCTCACAAAATCTAATAAACGCTCACTCAAAAATGGACTAAATTTATTTCAGCAGAGTACCAGGAAGTAGTTAAAATTTACGCATAATTACAAGTTAGGGCATTAACTATAACACGACGTTCAAATGCTTTTCTTGTCTTCCAGCATTGTCTACATAACGACCCGCTTTGCCAGCTTCACAGTTTGGATTGCAGAACTTGTAGTACCCGACAACAGAAAGTTTTCCATTAATGATTTCTTCTCGCTTGGTGAAAAAATTCCAGCTCCATGTAAATTGTTTCAGCATCCTAAACTAGACAATAAATAGGCCACATAACATTTGAAAACAAAAAATGCAGAGAAATGAAACGGCATTCCAAAATTTGCAGTAAACAGTAATAAGATCTAAAATATTGTGACAATTTTGTTTTGAGACGGCGCTAATTTCGGTAAAAAAATTCTATTTTTTAGTCACCGAATATTGGTGACTTAAGAAAGTCCCGGTGACTAACCATCACCCAACCCTACTACTAATGATCGCAGAGTTGCGGCGGTATACAAAGAAATACGACAATAGGACGCTTTTTTGCCTTGCTTCCTGTTGTTTGCAAAAAGGCTACCAAAGGCTCTAATTAGAACCATTTGGAAAAGTCGTTGAACAAATTATGGAATTGATGTCTGAATCGTTGATAGAAATAAAATGTGACAAAGCTTTTTTTTTGCTGCATAAATTAGCTGTTGTAAAAAGACTTTTTTGCTGCAAACATGCCCAATTTGCAGCAAAAAAGTCTTTTTGCAGCAGCTAATTTTTGCAGCAAAAAAAGCTTTGTGCAATAAAATGACTAGTCAAAACAGAAAAGAAATCGTCCTATTATCGTATAGAGCCAATAGGACGATACGTAAAAATGCCAACTTTTGGCGAAAAAGTGCCACCTTTTAGTGAAAATTTTTCCTTTTTTATGCCCACATGCATTTTATTTCTAAAAAATACATCTTGACATTAACAACCAATTACGCATCATCTAAACTATAAATTTGAACACAAACAAGACAAATTCTCACAAGAAATCGCACTTCTTTGCAAAAGGTGGCACATTTTACAAAAGTTTTTCGCCAAAGATCGCATTTTTCCGTTTTATCCAAAAAATACTGTATATCAGGTTGATCGATAAGTTCTAACATAACATTTGTGTGATGAAATTTATTAATTATATTCAAATCACACTAAAATGTTATATACCAAAGAAAGCTCTTTTCTTCTTTTTCTATTCCATAAAAAACTTTTGTTTTTAAAGAAAAATATCGAAATTTTAGCTACGCAATATGGTCCATGCAAATTTGACTAAAGAATATACCAGCACTTACCTCCGCTAGAAATTTGTTAGCTGCACTAAGGGAATAAGATTTTCTCAGCATAATGTTGTGGCGCATATCAAGAGCTACAGTACTTATTTTACAGAACAATTTTGGAGATAAAAATGTGGTACTTATTCGGATCGTGGCCGACCTCCCATTTTCACCTTTTGAACTTTTGGTCATTACTTTGTTAACAACTGTTGTGCTTTGTTTTTATCGTGAGATATGTTTTTTGGGAAAACGAAAAATGACCAAAATCCAAGTATTTTTCAAATTTTTAGAAAAAGGTAAGGTAAGTGTGGGGATTTCCTTAATCAAATTTGGATGTACCATATTGCGGAGCCAAATTTTAATATTTTCCTTAAAAAAGAAAAAAATTTTATATGGAAAAACGAAGAAGAAACGAGCTTTCTTTTGGTATATAACATTAATGTTTTGGCTCATACCGAGCCGATCGGGCTGGGCCACGGGCCTAAATTTTACGTCTTGGAGGGCCCGAAGAAGGTAGCGCCCGGCCGCACTGGGCCAAACCAGACGGGTTCCAGGTCAACCCACTCTTGCTCGGTGAACAAAGTAAACCATCTTAGGGGTATTCGACTAAAAACACACAGACACAGAGCTTTCTCATGCTATTGCATGTATAATTGGAGTTCAAAAATAAAAAATATGAGCGTTTCAAATCTTTTCGAAAATAAAGACCTGTTCTGTATATGCAGAAAACATGTGGCCCTATACGACAATAGGTCCCATTTTTGCCTTGGTCCCCCTGTTGATTTTTTATTTTGCTTCTATTTTAACCAATTTTATTTTCTTCTTTCGGCAACACATTAACATTCATAAATTTTCACGAGTTCTTCAACAAATTTTCTAAAATAATTCTGATTTCTTGCACCACAGTTCTGACAAAAAACGGCTTCAGCAATGTACGAGGCGAGCAAATTATCACTGGTTCCATAGGCGCTTGATCTTATGTTTCATATGATCAAAAGAAATAAAAATAGAAATAAAACAATTCGACCCTACCGGAGTATACCCCCAAATGAAATTTTTTAAAGTGTTTCCAAACACCTTATATCAACCTAAAATCACCTCAGAAGTTCAAAAAGACATTATTTTTGTGTTCTGGTCAATAAAAAATTGAGTTTTGGGCATTTTGAAATTTCGACCATTTGGCTGTTTTACCATGTTTTGGTCACTGGAGCTGGGCAAAAAGAGCCTCTAAATGCATTTTTGATCAAGAGTCTTGCTCGGAATTATGTCTAAGGTAAGTGAGTGCATCTCTAACCAACCAAGCCCCCTGCGCCCCCAAGGGCCTCAGGGTGCTTGGGTTAGAATCCCAACTTTGGGAAGTTGGGAATCCCAACACAAATCACTCGAAAGTGACTCTGGATGCATGAAAAAAACATGCATACCAGAGTTTCTATATGCGCCAGGCCCCAGCATTCCAAACTATGTTCAATGTTTTCCTTTTGACACAGTTGACCCTTTTGGTCTCCTTCCACCCCAACGCCAAGTTTGCTAAAAATACCGTAAAACCTCTATTAATCAGGCATGCGGATTATTTTCAACCTCCTTCCAGGTGCCGGATTAATAGAGGTGCCGGATTATTAGAAGTGCCAGATTATTTTCAACATGTGGAGCCAGCGCCTGCTTGTTTTATTGAGCATATTTCTAAATTCCTTGTAATTTCGAGTATACCACTGTTCATTTGTTAGCTATTTTTTGTCTTTGTTCGTGTTTGCTTTGTCTTGATTCTGTTTATATTTTTCTGTGTTTATATTTTAATACTTTCTATTTATCTCTTTGGAGGGCCGGATTATTAGAGGGCCGGATTATTTTCAACCTCCTTCCAGGAGGCGGATTAATAGGGGCCGGATTATTAGGGTGCCGGATTAATAGAGGTTTTACGGTAGTTGACATTTTTTCGGCCTTGGTCCCTGCATAATTTAGGGCAGGACTATAGTATAAGTGATTCAACCAAGCCCCCCCCTTCGGGTGCGCAGGGGGCTTGGTTGCTTGGGGTTGACACTCACATACCTTAGACGCAAATCACTCGAAAGTGACTCTGGATGCATAAAAAATGTATGCATACCAGAGTTTCTTTATGCGGTAGGCCCCAGTTAACAAAACTATGTTCAAATTCCATCTTTTTGGGGCCAAGGTACCCTCAACATCTGATTTACTAAGTTATAATAAACAGAAATCAACTAAAAATACCAAAATTCAAGATTTTTAAAAAATCGACTTTTTATAGAAAAAAGTAGGTGCAAACACCTCTTTTATCGTGTTCAACGTGTAGGAAATGCTTAAAAATGGTTAAAATGGTGTTTTGAAAAGTTCGAAAAAAATTCATTTGGGAGGCGGTATACTCCGGTAGCGCCAAAAATTCATAAGAAATAAAAATAAGCAAAAATAGATTCGAAAATAAAAATCAGCGAAAAAAATCAACAGGGGGACCAAGGCAAAAAATGGGACCTATTGTCGTATAGGGCCACATGTTTTAAAAATAAAAATGATTAAATGTTTTAATCGACATGTTTTACAGAATCATCAACTATTTACATCAAAGAACCGTTCACACACTTTAACTCAGCTAATTCGGTGGAATATGGAGCATTATACTTCTATATTTTAGACCAATTTTCAAAGAGCTTTGAAGAACTTTACGTCAAAGCCAATTTAAATTCATTTCTTACCAAGGCGTAAATTTTGGATTACCTTATTTGCTCTAATGAGCGTCTCGGAGAGCTTTTTTTAACCATTGGAAAATCGCGGAAATTTTTGGTCGATCTGAAAATTTTCGAGTGCTCAACCAATATCAAATAAATGATTGTGGAAAACTTTTTACTGTAATATTTTTATTTGCATGTTTATACTCATTCGAAAGCTCTTTCAATGGCGGAGGACCTTTCGCAATTAGATTTGAAGATTGTTGTGAAAAAAATTGAAGATTTTGCCCTTTCAAAGTGAAAAGTGGATTTATATTTGAATTTCAAAATACGATATAGGCGCCTGCTGTCCCTTTCACCATTCGACTCAGCGTGGTCGATTTACAGTCTGAAAAAATTATGAAAAGTTGAATTCGACTGTCTCAAAAAAAAGTTATGGCCTGTTGAAAGGTCCCAAAAACAGGGGGGACCAAGGTAATTTTGGGTGTTTTGGATTGCCTTGGGGACCAACGCATGGGTTTAGGTTCAAATCCTGGTGGTAGCATGTATTATTATTTTGTCTCGAAAGTATTAGTTAGTGTACCCGAACTACTGGATAGTACCCAAACCACCGGATGGTACCCGAACCACCTGGATGGTACCTGAACCACCTGGATAACG
>JAMRYI010001010.1:0-51676 GCA_029231635.1 Ditylenchus weischeri
ACCAGCTGGTACCCGAACAACAAAAATACACCCGAACGATCAGCGGTTACGCGAACCACGTGGATACTCCCGAACCACTAGCGAGTACCCGAACCACAAGGATTCCCCCGAACTCATACCAACACCAACATTTATAGTTAACTAAGGCATGATGTTATTAAATGTTCGGCGCAGCGGCGCCTTCTAGTAATTTTAGGGTTGCACGGCTTTGCAAACTGTGCGGTCGGCGTCTTTGACTCGATTTTCATGGTCTAGTGCAGAGCTGCACCGGATATGAAAAAATATCGGATTGGATATCGGATGTCAAAAAGTGCCGGATATTGGATGTCAGGTGCAGCCCTGGTCTAGAGGTAAAGTGTTTGTTTTAAAAAATACTGTTCGAAATTTCGAGCTCCTCCGAAGGCACCTGTCCTTTATGTTTTCGTTTCTTTTATAGGAACCTAGAGACAGCAGGCGCCTATATCGTATTTTGAAATTCAAATATAAATCCACTTTTCACTTTGAAAGGGCAAAATCTCAATTTTTTTCACAACAATCTTTAAATCTGATTGCAAAGGACCTCCGCCATTGAAAGAGCTTTCGAATGAGTATAAACATGCAAATAAAAATATTGCACTAAAAAAAGTTTTCCTTTGTGACCAAACATGTACTCAAATTGGCGACAGACGTTCCCCGTCCCAAATACTATAGGAAATGTCATTACTAATGTCATGTCATTTCTTAAGCCTAAGCCAAATAATGTGACAAATCCAAAAAAGTTATTTCAGAGATCGCTAGACAAAGTGGTCTAATTTACCTCTATTTAGAATGTCTCGAGAGTTTAGCAGACGTGCCAAGCAAAAGAAGAAATGTATATGGAAGCGGCAAAGCCGCCTATTTTTTTTAAAGTTTTCTTTTAATTGGCGATCTTTCGAGTGGAGCGCTCGTCTCAAAATTTACGAGCGGTCGATAACCCTATTCTTATATATTGCGGTTTCGAAAGAATCTGACTTTACAGCAAAATTGTTTGATTTCTAGAATTTATCAATGAAAATCATGACCAAGTGGTATTCTTTTATCTGAATTCTGAAATGTTATTGGGAGAATTCACACTACCTCGAATACTTGATCAAGTATTGCAATCAAGACATTGCAACAATATAACAACTTGATAAGGAAAAGATAAAGTTCAGGTGGAGTACCGTATTTCCTCTAATAGAGCCACCCCCCTCTGATTCAAAATCGTGTTCTTGGCATTGCGTTTTTAACCCACTTTTTAAAGATTCATCTCAGGCAAGTTACCACCCGTTTTGTAGTCAGTGAGATGAGCTGAATGAGTGGTAACGCCAGAAAAGTAATTGAAAAGTGGGTTAAAAACACGAGACAGAGATATTAGAAGAATACACTATTCAGGTTGGGGTTAAATCCAGCAAGACTTTGGTCAGTTACTTGAGAATTCTCTAGTCAATCGTCAATTAATGTGCTTTTTTGCTTTTAAAGCCTTTTTGAATGCCTTTCGGAAAGTTTAAACAAAATTTTGGGTTCAGTTTCGGATTTATAACACGTTGGTACCTTAGTCAAAATCACCAAATTTGGGGGTCTTATTATTCTTAGACATTGCAATTTTATCTAATAAATTATTTATTCATGGTTTTCAAAACTTTATACATGGTCCTTATTATTATATAATATTTCTTATTATTCTTATTATTATCTTATTATATATTTATTATAAATAACATAAAAAGCAATAATTAAAAAGAACGACAACTTTTCAAGCTAAAATTACTATCCACCGTCAAAAGGTTCAAAAATCACGTCAAATTAGTAATTTATCCCGTCAAACTTGAAAATTGTGTTATTTTATTTAAAAATTATTTATTTTTTGTAAACTTTTTATATCAAATTGTAGCGCTGAATCTCAGCTCTCTGATAAGCTATCAACTGACCTGATATGATGTTAAAAAATTGTATAAAAAGAGCGTGAATACAATAACTTTTTCTGAAAATTCAATTTATTCAAAGACATTTTTCTGCAAGTTTTTTAAAGTTTATTAGATCAGTTAATAGCTTGTTGAAAAGATTGAGATTCAAGGCTGGTTTAAAGTTATTTAGAAAATTAAAACAAAAACTTTAAAAATTCTTTTAGACAAACATAGTTTTTAGATTTGACGGGATTTTATCAACTATTCTAATCAAGAACACCTGTCTCTGTCTGTCCGTCAGTCCCAATTTTTTTGAAATTTCTTTGTCGTAGCGCGACAAATTTTGGCGCGTTTTTTTTTGAAATACAAACGTTGTAATATTTTTGTGATTGTTTGCGGTCATGCACAAAATTAGAATTTTGATAGGCCTTTTTGTTAATATTTTTGATAGGCCCCCTTTGCGGGGGGCCAGAAAAGCTTCTCCAAGATATTGTTCATAATTTTCAAGTTCAGCATAATTTTCAAGCCAGAAAAGCTATGCTTGGAGAATCAAAAGAAGACAGCCTGAAAACGAAAAATATTGTATTCAAAGAAGTTTTATGAAGAAAAAAGTAGGATCACAACTACGATCACAATTACGATTACAAATTACGATCACAAATACCATTACAATTATAATACAAATTCTATTAGGATTACAAATTAATAAACATAAGGAAAATAAGCTTCAAACCTGATTAAGCATCAATCAGCTATCACTGAAGAATTTGATTAAAAATTTTGATAGGCCTTTTTGATAGGCCCACCTGCGGCGGGCCAGAAAAGCTAGTGAATTACTAATTTGACGGAATTTTTGAACCTTTTGACGGTGGAAAGTGACCACAGCCAATTTTCACAGAAAAAATTCGGATTCCATACAAAACATAATGCCACAGCGAGTTTGCGATTTTTGAATTTTGAGAGATTATGCACCACACCTAGGGTTGTATAATGGGTAAATACTATTTACCGGGTATTTACCGGGTATTTACCGGGTATTTACCAGGGTATGTATTAATAAATACCCGGCTATATAAAATTCAGGTATTTATATACGTATTATACACCTGCATTTTTCGCAAAACCGATCGTGAACATCGAGTGCTCTTATTGGACGTCTTTTTTCTTCGAGCGTTTTTATGTAAACGGTGTCTTTTCATGAATTAACATCCGAATTCTTAGCCTCTTCAATGCCTAAGCCTTTATCATGGAGCTGGAGCTTTTTCAATCGCAAGGAGGAAAAAGATGCGTCCGGCAATTCGATCTTTGTCGGCTATTGCAAGTAATGTAATGTAATGCGCATTATACAAGCAACTCTGGTTGATGTATATGTTTGGTGTCGATAAAATTGATTGAGTGCAGTTCACTAGTCCTCCTGTGTATTTTTATAAATACCCGACATTTGGGTATTTACCGGGTATTTACCCGGGTAAATACCCGGTAAATACCTGAAAAATAAATACCCGGGTATTTATACAACCCTAACCACACCCCTGCCATACCAACACCCCCTTTGCGTGTATGGTCACCCAATTCTCCGAAGAAAACACCCAGAAAACGGATTAACCCCTGCCATCAACCCTTCCCTTAAGATTCTAATCGTATCAAACCGTCTTTAGTTATTGTTTTTTATAACTTTTTGAGCTAAAAGCAAGTTTAGCCCAGGCGAATTTTAGTCTGCTCAATACATTTGGCTAGTTTTTTGTTTGTGCAAATACACAACCATAAATCCTGAATGTATCTTTTGATTTATTGTGCTGTATGGACACCAGGAGATTAGATTGACTCAGGAAATTGCAGCCCTCCCTTCCCAACAAGGCCATGTGTTTGTTTAATTCTCTGTTTCTGATTGAAATCTTCTTCTTTTCCAACCATCCTGCTCCCGCTCTTTTTTGAGGTGAGGGATGCACTCCATTAAAGGTGGTTGTTCTGCTAGTGCTGGTCGTATTCCCAATGTTCCTCTTTTTGCAGCTGGGAAAGTGTCTTTGACTTTATTGGCTATTGTTACTCCTGCAAACACACACAAAAAAGAACCTTGAGACATCGGCTGGCTGAAAATGGCTGCCGCTTCCTGCATCTTTTTCGGATTTGCACAAAAAATCTCAGTTTCGATAGATTACTGTTTGGTTTGCTCTGATAATTGTTTTTGCTTTATTAAAAAAGTTATCCGGCTGGAAATTGATGAGGCTAGTTTTGGTTGCTATGCTAGGGTTTTTGGTCCTATATTCAAATGGGTACTGATTTTCGCCTCGGTTCCCTTGTTACTTTTTCGAATTGTGCTTAGACGCCTGGTAGGCTAGCGTATGTTAGGACGGACTCACATTTTTCAAACATTTTTTAGCTTTGGATCTCAGCCTCTTTTTATTTTAAGAATGAAGTTAATTAGTCTAAAATACCGTATTTCCTCTAATAGAAGCCCCGGGGCTTATATTTTTCACTCAGCCTCAATGGGGGCTTCTATTGGAGAGGGGGCTTATATTTTTCACTCAGCTTCTAGAGGCTTCTATTAGAGAGTGGCTTCTATTGGAGAGGGGGCTTATATTTTTCACTCAGCTTCTAGAGGGCTTCTATTAGAGGGGCTTCTATTGGAGAGGGGGCTTATATTTTTCACTCAGCTTCTAGAGGGCTTCTATTAGAGAGGGGCTTCTATTGGAGAGGGGCTTATATTTTCACTCAGCTTCTAGAGGGGCTTCTATTAGAGAGGGGCTTCTATTGGAGAGGGGCTTATATTTTCACTCAGCTTCTAGAGGGCTTCTATTAGAGAGGGCTTCTATTGGAGAGGGCTTATATTTTCACTCAGCTTCTAGAGGGGCTTCTATTGGAGAGGGCTTATATTTTTCACCCAGCTTCTAGGGGCTTCTATTAGAGAGGCTTCTATTGGAGAGGGGCTTATATTTTTCACTCAGCTTCTAGAGGGGGCTTCTATTGGAGAGGGCTTATATTTTCACTCAGCTTCTAGAGGGGCTTCTATTAGAGAGAGGCTTCTATTGGAGAGGGCTTATATTTTTCACTCAGCTTCTAGAGGGGCTTCTATTGGAGAGGGGCTTATATTTTTCACTCAGCTTCTAGAGGGCTTCTATTGGAGAGGGGGCTTATATTTTTCACTCAGCTTCTAGAGGGGCTTCTATTAGAGAGGGCTTCTATTGGAGAGGGGGCTTATATTTTCACTCAGCTTCTAGAGGGGCTTCTATTGGAGGGGGCTTATATTTTCACTCAGCTTCTAGAGGGGCTTCTATTAGAGAGGGGGCTTCTATTGGAGAGGGGGCATATTTTTCACTCAGCTTCTAGGGGGCTTCTATTAGAGAGGGGCTTCTATTGGAGAGGGGCTTATATTTTCACTCAGCTTCTAGAGGGGCTTCTATTGGAGAGGGGCTTATTTTTCACCCAGCTTCTAGAGGGGCTTCTATTAGAGAGGGCTTCTATTGGAGAGGGGCTTATATTTTCACCCAGCTTCTAGAGGGCTTCTATTAGAGAGGGCTTCTATTGGAGAGGGGCTTATATTTTCACTCAGCTTCTAGAGGGGGCTTCTATTGGAGGGGGCTTATATTTTCACTCAGCTTCTAGAGGGGCTTCTATTGGAGAGGGGGCTTATATTTTCACTCAGCTTCTAGAGGGGGCTTCTATTAGAGAGGGGCTTCTATTGGAGAGGGCTTATATTTTTCACTCAGCTTCTAGAGGGGCTTCTATTAGAGAGGGCTTCTATTGGAGAGGGGCTTATATTTTCACTCAGCTTCTAGAGGGGCTTCTATTAGAGAGGGGGCTTATATTTTCACCCAGCTTCTAGAGGGGCTTCTATTGGAGAGGGCTTATATTTTCACTCAGCTTCTAGAGGGCTTCTATTGGAGAGGGGCTTATATTTTCACCCAGCTTCTAGAGGGGCTTCTATTGGAGAGGGGCTTATATTTTTCACTCAGCTTCTAGAGGGGCTTCTATTAGAGAGGGGCTTCTATTGGAGAGGGGCTTATATTTTCACTCAGCTTCTAGAGGGGGCTTCTATTAGAGAGGGGCTTATATTTTTCACCCAGCTTCTAGAGGGGCTTCTATTGGAGAGGGGGCTTATATTTTTCACTCAGCTTCTAGAGGGGCTTCTATTAGAGAGGGGCTTCTATTGGAGAGGGGGCTTATATTTTCACTCAGCTTCTAGAGGGGGCTTCTATTAGAGAGGGGCTTATATTTTTCACCCAGCTTCTAGAGGGGCTTCTATTGGAGAGGGGCTTATATTTTCACTCAGCTTCTAGAGGGGGCTTCTATTAGAGGAAATACGGTAGGTGGAGGATTGCGAGTTACTAGGTAGTGTAGTGGTAAAGCAGCGGCGTCTGGTCAGTGTTGTTAGTTGGTTCGATTCCTCAATGCCGGCTCTGCTTTTAATGATTTAATTATTAGTGTACTAAAAATGATTCTGAATATTTTTTGGAATAAAAAACAGTGTCCCGCGCGCATTCAAGCATGTGAAATTCTCGCTGTCGGCAACGGTGATGGTCCTTTAACAAAAATTAGTGCTGCAATAAATATGATTCCTCAAAAATTAGCAATGCGCTAGCCGGAAGCTGTCACTGGTTCGATTCCTAACTACAGTTAAACTTTTTTCGCAGAATATTTATATTTTCCTATTTTTTTTTGAATGACATAGCATGCCGACCTCATTTCCATCTTTTTTTGCAAAAGTCGTAAATAGGTTGTGTTGTTGGTGGTGGTGGTGTTCTAGGATCAATGTGGCTTGCCGCTTCTACTTTTTATTGTTTTATCCAGCTATAAAAGTGTATAGCAGTGGAGGGGGGATTATTTACCTCCCTCCACCCCTGCTGGTCATCCCTCCTCCACTTGGTGGCTTAAATCAACGCCAAAAGCAAAATGTTGTTGTAGAAGTGGAGGAGCAGGTGTTATTGTTGTGCATGGAACGCACTCCAGTTGTTATTGACCAGTCCCCGCCCCTCAGCCAATTAGTGCCTAAGCCTTGATTGATCAGCTGTGGATAGGCGGCCGGATTGATTGGTGGAAATGCTGCTCTCACAGCCTTTTTGCCACTGGCAGCAGCAGTTGTTGGTGGATGAGGAGGATCAGCAGGTGTTGAGCCAGTTGCTCATTGATTGCTTTTTAGCACTTCTGTTGGCTGCACATGCCTGCCAGTGAATAAGTGCTAAAAGTCTTCATTTTTTGGGCGGCTATATTGTAATAATTGTTTGGTAGCTTATTTTCCAGTTTTATTCCAGTCTTTAGATTTGATCCCGGAAATTATTTTTTGGTAATTTAAAATATAAATTTTTCTTTCCGGTAAAACCGAGTTGTTTGGTTGACCCTGTGAAACCGATATTTTAAATTAAAAAAAACCTGGTTTTTTGGATACCCAAACATACGCTATCCCACTTCTCAGCTAAATCCCGGTGACCAGGTAACTTTTGTAAATTCTGCCTTTATATTCACGCTTCTGAGGACATTTTGCTTGCTGGGAATCCATAATTTTTTTCATACAAAAAGCTGCTTTTGGAGGACGATGATATCTTTGGATAAAATCAGAAACTGATTTTAGTCCCATAGCTCTAGGTGGTTGGATTGCCACCTAGGTCAAAACACTTGTTTCATTTCTTTTTTGTTTGCGTTAACTTTATTTTTGCCGAATATTGATGTTGCTTTGTGTTGGCCAGTTGAAGCTGCTGTTATTTTTGTTGTCTTTTCTGTTGGGCACCGCCAAAAAGGACTGAATGGGTGTGAAGTTTAGCATCCTTTGTTGAATGGACACAAGTGACCAGATGGCTGGCTAGTTGGTTGGTTGACTTGGCAATGTGCTCTTTCTGCCATTCCACCATGCACTTCCCTTTTGGTTGTTGGTTCAAATGGGTCAGTGCTTTGTAGTTTGGTTTGAAAAGTTGCGATCAGCTTTCTTTTCAAAGCTAAATCGCTAATTGGATTATATATTGTGCAATGCTGTCACTTTTGCATATACAAAAGCAGAAGGAAGAGGTCAGTTGCACTTTCACACCTCCTGCAATCCAATTAGTGTAGGGTAATTGAATATCATAAACTGTTTTGACTGGTCTTTTCAATACTAGTTACGGTAGAAAGCTTATATGAGCTATATAAAATAACGGGTCGATTTGATATTGTAGACATTATTTTTGTGTATGGAGTTGTTTATTTTTCGATCGGCTCAATTTGAATTTCATCATTTTATGTTGGCATTTTTTGATTTTTGTTGTAATTCTTCAGCCTAATTCCCCAGCTATAGTATGTAGCCCAAAATCTCAGCTTTTTATCAAGCGATCAAACTTCACTGAATCGCCTTCATCAATGTAGATTTTGGAGTCTGAACAGGGCTTCGAACTCAAAATTTTAAAAATAAGGAGATTTGCTCAAAATAAGGACATTTTAAGGCACTTGAGTATAAATACTAGAATATGTTGTTGCCACAGATGTGGCTATTCGTAGGCGCCGAGGACCTGCGTGGGGAACACACGTCACAAAAAATGATGCATGCTACCACCAGGAATTGAACCTACAACCATGCCTTGGTCCCCCAAGGCAATCCAAAAAACACCCAAAATTGCCTTGGTCCCCCCTGTGGTTTTTGGGAACTTTCAAGTGGCCATAACTTTTTTTTGAGACGGTCTACCCCAACTTTTCACATTTTTTTACTCTAGTAAATCGACAACGCTGCGTCGAATGGTGTAATCAGATGTTCGATGCGAAAAGCGGAACACCCCTAACAATTAAGTGTGACCCACAGACAACAGACAGACAACAGACAGAATCCAGCGCTATAGTAAAGGGGGAGACGCTATTTTATGCAGTGCTTATTGCTCTTCTGGTGCTAAAAATAAAATTTTGATGTAAAATTCTTTAAAAAAATAAGATGTGGAGTCTCAAAATAAGGAAAAATCTTATAAATAAGGACATTTTGAAGCCCTGGGTTTGAATGAAGTAACTGTAAAAGCCCCGAACAAAATAAAATTAATTAATTGAAACCCGTAGATCTTTCTCAACATTCCTTAAATCAGAGAACATGGAATACACAAGTAAAATACAAAGAAATTCAAAAAATGCATTCAAGCTGGACTGATCAGGATCGCTCCACTACCCACTTTTTTATCCGTTTTGTCTGAGCTAACATTCCGAAAAGTGGTGTAATTCCCAAAAGTTTTGCTGCTTTTATCCTTCTGTAAAAGAATTAAAAATCAACCTAAAATTAATAAATATCCGTCTAAGATCCTTAATTAGCCCACCCAAAATTTTCTAAATGCATCAAACTCTTATTTCAAAAGATGTGCGCAAATCCACATCGTATCTGAGAAAAGAATGCAAAAATTACTTCCGCTTGACAAGCACACTTGGTTTGCCTGCTTCAACAATATAGATGCAAACTTGTGTGATCACCCCCTCATCCAATACAACAACCACAATAGTAATTGTTCTTTTGGGGGCTGCTGGAGAGGGAGGGCCGATCCCCTTTGATATATTTAAGAATCATCCTAATGCATCACCAGCTTATTTCTTTTTATCCTTCTCTCTTTATTTTATTATACAGTAAAACTTGGAATATTGTGGCTCACCTAGCAAATTCCACCCTTGTTAGTGTCCAAATTTTTATTTACCAAAAGTTTTGAAATATTTTGTAAATTCGAACATGTATTATGTGTCTATGTGTATGTTGTCCAGATGAAGACATGGGTAAGCAAGAAATAGAATGCAAGATTTAAATTCTAGGTTAATAAACGTCCGATGCAGAGGTCCGATTATATCCCTTAATTAAAGGCATTGCCCTTAATTTGAAAATTTTGCCTTTAATTTTTTTTGAAAATAAAGGCACATTTTGACGAATGTTATGAAAGTTATGACTACTTTCTTGGGCAGAAAGAGCAGGAAAGGGGGGAGAAAAATATGTTGTTCGTCAATAAAGTTTTTGTTGATTTTTGTCGGGTTTGAAGCATAGGGACAACATGCCTTTAGGTTGCCTTCATTTTGGTGAAAATTCCTTTAAATTGCCTTTATTTATGACACTAGATGCCTTTATTTTAGAAATTCGCGATCGAACTCGTGGTCCGATGACATAATTATTTGCTGATACAGTCGAACCTCGATGTAACGATACCCCAAAAAGTTCGTCCCCGGCTAGGGTCCGACCCTTTTTTACCTCTATTTTTTGAAGGCTTTTGCCAGTCCTGTTTTGACAGTCTGGTTCCAAATATCGCAAAGATTCCGATTTTGACGACCGTTTTTTAAAAACTAAATAATTTTTCTTCTAAAAAAGCAACACCTTGATATAACAACACCTCTTTTTGAAAATAGGGTGTCGTTATATCGAGGTTTGCTTTTTTAGAAGAAAAATTATTTAGTTTAAAAATCGGAATCCTTGCGATATTTGGGACCAGACTGTCAAAACAGAACTGGCAAAAGCCTTCAAAAATCGAGGTAAAAATGTCGGACCTTAGCCGGGGACGAACTTTTTGGGGTGTGGTTATATCGAGGTTCGACTGTATTTTTACTGCTTTGCATGGTGCAGAAATTTTATAAATTTATTGATTTTGAGAAAATGCACTTGAGATTGTTTTCAGATGGAAATTAAAAAAAGTTCCGATAATTTGTTGAAAGAGTATTGATCTGACCTTTTTTAACAAATATTTTAATTTATACCGTATTTTTAAGATTGTCGGCACTACATGTCGAAAACTTTCGACTCGTCTCGTCTTTATTCAACCTCCAGGGGTCGGTTTATTATAGGGGGTCGTTATGTTTTTTCAGACCCAGAAGAAATTTTTATAAACATTTTCTAAAGACGAGTAATTTCCTCAGCAATTTTTTTTCAACAAACACAAACAAAGCTTTTTTTTACTATTGCCAACTGTTGACGAATTTCTAAACAAATTTGTTGTAAAAAATGTTTATAAACAATTCAATAAAAATATAAAACATAATGGAGCAGCAGCAGATCCTTCTCTTTCCTGACCCAGTCCTCGATGCATCCTCTGCTGATGTTGAACTTTCTGCTTGCCAAATGGACCGATACCTTTGCATGCTTTACCACTTCCAGCTTCCACTCAGTCGAATAGGCATTGCACGTCCTTTACTTGCCCACTTCTTCATCGTCTGATACACCGCCGGCATATGCATTTCGAATCTGTTACATTGCTGTTAGCCTGAAACATAAAAAATGAAATCAAAACAGACAAACAAGCTGCAAAATACAGTCGTATAGGGCCTGATTGTTTTCATAAAAAATGCCACAAATACATTTTTTCAACGACTTTTGGTTATTTTTCAGCTTGTTCTGTGTCCAGCTGGCCAGCCATCAACCATTGAAGGATGGGAAAGGGACGCTCTTAGGGCAGGCACTGACCACCAGCACTGTTGAGGTGACAGCCATCCCATCTTTCCCTACATCACTCATTTATCTAGTCACCCTCACACACCCACCAAATACATATGGCTCACATGCAAGGCTTATCCACTGTCATCTACAGTTAGTTCACAGTTGAGACATGATTTTGTCTAAGTTCACAGCCCTTCGATTAGAAGTGAGTCTCAAAAATTCGCGGAATTTCGTCTTGGTATCTCATTTTGTGATTTGCTTAAATTTTTTTGACTTTATTTCTGCTTTTTTTCTTGTAAACTGAATACTTATTTGACAAAATATCTACCGTATTTCCTCTAATTAGCACCCCTCTGATCAAAATCGTGTTTTGGCATTGTGTTTGACCACTTTGATCACTTCTCTCAGGCAAGTTACCAACCATTTAATAGCTCATCTTTCTGGCTACAAAATGGGCGGTAACTTGCCTGAGAGAAGTGATCAAAAAGTGGGTCAAAAACACAATGCCAAAAACACGATTTTGAATCAGGTGGGGTGCGTTAATTAGAGGAAATACGGTAGGCAGTTTAGAAGAAAAAACGCTGAAACAAAGTCAATAAAAAATTTGAAAAATGCGACTAAACATGAGGGACATGAGAGACCAAGGCAACTGGGAAACCTAATAAATGCGCCAACCTAATAAAACGATGCTTAATAGTGCCGGTTATATTCATTATTCGCTACATTTGAATGTATATGATGGATAGTGATCTCTCACTGACAACCATTTTCCGTGTCACAGTTCAAATCTCCCCAAATAGGTTGAGCCAACAGCAAAATACCCACAAATAGCCGTGGCCTCAAGGGACCAGGGATGGGTGGGGTTAAGCTTGCACCCTATATTCGAGGGCCTGTTCACCCTAGTAGTGTTGGGTCTTAAAATGTTGGTGGTTGTGTGTGTGATTTGTTCACTTTTAGTGTTGTTTGTTTAGGCGCCATTCCTCCCTCCCTTCCCTTCATTTTTTGAGGAGGGTGGCCATGTACGCTTGGCTTAGTTATTGCTCCTTGGCTGATTATTTGGGAATGGTGGTCTTGCCGCCCTCCCAACCAGGCTAATCTACGGTTACTACTGCTCAATACTGCTCTTATAGTCATTTTTTTTATTACTCGCATAATGATTTTTAACGAAAAATAGTTGTCAAAGAAAAGCTACATCGAAAATTTGTGTTTTTGCAAATGAACTATCATATACTTGAACCTTTAGCTTGTTTTCGATCACTTGCATTTAGAGAACACATAATTACCGAATTTTCTCTATTAATCCACCGGGGGCTTATTTTTCAACCTCTGAAAAATTTCGAAATTGTAAATTTGCATTTACAGTCAAACCTCGGTTATCCGGCACCCCAGTTATCCGGCACCCTCGGTTATACGGCACCTTAGATATACTTCATTTGGCTGAGATTGGCTTATTCTCTGTCAACTGACACTCCAGTTATCCGGCACCTCGTTTATCCGGCACCCTGAGGCCGGTCCCCAGGGGTGCCGGATAACCTAGGTTTGATTGTATAACCATTTTTCTGCAAATGTTAAAATTTTTGCCTTAGTCTTCTAAGCTAGCTTTTTTCCGACCAGCTTACCAAAAACATGTCTTGCCTGAAGATGATTAAAAAATGAAACAAATAACTTTTGAGGCTGTACTTTTTGAACGACTTTTCCCATGTTTCCCCACATCCATCCTCATGCTGTAACAAATTGTTCTTGTATTTGTATTTCAAGCCTTTTCATGGTTACAGCAATCGCCCTTCCAAAATTTAACATTTTTTAAATTTTGGCAATTGACCTTTGGCTATTGATTGCATGATGCCCTTAGATTATCGTAGGCTTCTCTTTTTGGTTGCCAGTTTTCTTGATTTTTTTTGCTTGATACTTTCAATAAGCTTTCGAGACTCTAAAATAGCTACATTTTGTCAAAGGGGATCAGTAGACTGGCTACGGTAGCGGTCTTTTTGTCAAGAATGGTTTTCTCCATAGTTAATCACTTTGTAAAAATATTCTAAAACTGACTATTTGGCATAGTCAGGCATTGTTCATAGTTAGCTAGCTACTATTATTAGGCCCTTGAATGTGGTGAGGGGGAGGGCATTAGTGATGTATGAGGGGAAGGCAGATCATCATCTCCCCCTCAACTCTATTCCCATACATTTGCTAGTTGTTCTTCTTTTTGTTCTTGTTTAATTAAGTAATGCTGGAGTAAGAGTGCTGTCTAAGAAAATGGTGCTCAACTTTATTTACTTTTGACAAAGCACCAAATAACTGTTTGTTTGTATTTTGCAAAATGTGGCCTATCCTCTCAATAATGACTCAGTTTTTTTTTGTAAAATAATAATTATTACAAGTAGGGGGGGTTTGCAGTTGTGCTGAAACTTTTTGGCACTAAAATTGCATTGGCCAATTAAAAAGGTCTAGCAACTGGTCTATGAAAATTACCCAACCTTGCCTAAATCTGTAAAATGACCGAGGGTGACAGACAATTTTTTTAAATAAAAATGCTCCAAAAAACTAAAAAAAATAAAGCTTTTTGCAAAAAGTCATCCTTAAAAAACCACTAGAAATTTTTTTAATTAGGGAGAGAGGAGGAGGGTAAAGACGATAATTTTTAGAAAGTCAGAAATTTCGACACCCTATTTTAGAAATGGGGTGTCGTTGGTTCCGTGGGAACAACTGGCAAAGTTGTTTAAGTTTTTGAAAATCATCAACAAAATCGAAATCCTTGTTATTGGCTAGTCTGGTTACAAATATCGCGTATATTGGGTAGGTCCATAAGTTCGTGGGTTGTTATACGTAACAGACCATATTTATGTATGGGTTTCAAAATTTTTAATAAATGAGAATTGGCACTCAATTAATTTCTGAATTTGAAAATCGAAATTTTGACTAGACAATTTACGATTTGAAACCCATCGGTTAATTAATAAATGATTATTAATTTCATTTCCGCGAAATAATCATTTATTAATTAACCGATGGGTTTCAAATCGTAAATTGTCTAGTCCAAATTTTCAAACCCAGCAATTAATTGAGTGCCAATTCTAATTTATGAAAAATTTTGCTACCCACACATGTGGCATGTTGCGTATAATTACCCACGAACATATGGACTAACCCAATACTTTTTGCAACAGAGTTGCAAATAAAATGGGGAAAGACGTTGAAAATTGAGTTAAAAAAGTGCGGAATGAACTTGAATGGTGTGTCACTAAATCGAGGTTTGATCAAAATTTTAGACTCTAAAATAAAAATTCTAAAAACTTGTAGTGTAATTTGTGCAAGTCTTGCAAGTGAGCTAACTGGCAATTTCTCAGCTAAAATATTCTAACTGGCTGTGTGTAGGATCAATGCTAAACCAATTGTGGGCTTGCGTGCCAACTTTGGAGTTCTTGCCTCAGGGCCAGATTGGATGCACTGGGGTGATTATGATGATAAATGTGCCGGCTCATTAGGTCCCCCACATCCATTAATCCATCCTAGTGCCACTGCTTTTATGGGCACCGCTTAGTAGTCTCATGAGCATTCGCAACATTTTGGGGACCATAGCAAGACTCAGCAAGAGAAAAACATTTTTGGAAAGGATTCAAAAGCTTTTTTTGGCAAATAAAAGTTTTTCGATTGAGTGCAGATAATCCAAATAAAGTGTTTTTTCTTTCAATTAGTCCTTCGTTAATTCAGGGTTTCGCAATTAAAATGAACACTAGGGCTGTTAGGGTTTCCAAATTAAGCCAAGTGTCCTTAATTGACCTCATGCTCGATCCAGTATGTGAGTTTAACAAATTTTCACGCCGATTTTTTTAACTTTTGCCAATTGTGAATTGTCCAACCTGGGTTATCCGACACCCCAGTTAACCGACACCCTTTATCCGACACCATGAGCCCGATAAACCTACACCCCAGTTATAATTTTTTTGGGCTTTTGACGTATAATTTGACGCATAGAACAAGGGCGCTGGCTCCTATTTTTAACAAAAAATTGAACTTTCAATGCTCTCGGTCTTTTTTTAATTTATTCGATTTTATCGCCGGCGCCAAAGAATTTTTGGTTCTTTTCCGTTATCGACATGCCACTTTATTTTTTCTCCATATACAATTTCTGCTACTTTTTCTACTTATACATGTTTATTAAAAGCATAACCACACAGAAGAATCAGCGAGGAATATTACTCTGAAACTCTGTTTGAAATGAAGTCGCCTGTCGATAACGGAAAAGAACCGAATTTTTTAAGTTGGTGGCGATTTATGAACCAACATCAAATATTATCCGAAACTCTTATGAGAATTTGAAAAAAATAGAGTAAAAAATAATGAAATATCTTGAAAACTATAGCAAGGAAGGGTGGCTGACCCGCTTGCAGCCAATATTGCTGCATTATCAATGATTCATTTTCTTCATTATTTTTGTTACTGACGCTTACTTATTTGGCAGAGCCTTGCTGTTGCAAAAATATAATTAATATATAATACTGTTGTTAATACTCTGTTTGTGCCCCTTCACACTTTTCAAAACGCAAAAAAGTATTCAGATATTCGAGCTACGGAATAGTAGACATGCCTATATTTGGATTCAAGGAAGGCACCCCCAGCAATGGTAGACCAAGTATGAGTGCACCTGCAGCGCCCATCAGAGTGCACCACAATGGAGGGGACAGACCTGCAGTGCCTCCATCTAGTGGTAAAGCCCCTTCATCCACTCCTCTATTTGTATCTATGTTTGGAATCAGCAGGCACAAGAAACAGAATAGTGCCCCAATACAAACTAACGCTACCAATCTACCCTCCGAATATTATATGGATGAGAGTAGCAATGGTCTGCAAGGAAGCTATACCAATGGCTATCAGGTAGGGGATTTTGAAGTAGTATGAAGTGTAAGTTAAAGAACCGTAGTTCCTCTAAAATAGCCCTCTCCTCAAAGATCCCCCCCCTCAACTTTGAGGGTCTGCATCTCTAACAGAGTAAATATTTTGCAAAGTTGTTTATTGAATTTCTTTTACTCCCTGCTGATTTCTCTTGGCCGCATTTCACTTTACCGGAAATCCGAAAACGGGATTTCAAGGGCTCTAAAGTACTTTTTATGGCGTGAAACACGTAGAAAACACGTTTAAAAGTGTGGGAAAGCCATTTTTCGAAAAAAAAAAATTTTGGGGGGTATCATGGTTTTTTATTTTTTATATTATTTTTATTATAATTTGAATTGGCGCCTTTTGAATTTTGAAGGGATTAAGGGCTGTATCGGGAGGGGAAGGGAACAAAAAGGGGCCACTAATCACACAGGGCCCACTAACAAGAAGATGTTGAACATAGTTTTGAATACTGGGGCCTACCGCATAAATAAACTCTGGTATGCATGCTTTTAAAAAATGTATGGTGGGCGAAATATAGGGTGGGCTGTCCTCGTTTACCGCCAAAACTTTTTCAAATTAAACTGTTTTTGGATTTATCCTGTTTTCGCCCAAAATCCTTTTCGCCTGAACCTGTTAGGCACCATTATTTTTATTTATTTGTATGAAATGGCATTTTTGACAATAAAATGACCAAATTGTAAGTTTTTTTGACCAAATGTACTTTTTCAAAATTTTGAGTTACGTACCCTGGCCTACAGTCAAATTTCTATGTTGCATCTACCTCTATGTTGCACCCGTTTTTATGTTTTGGTTTGGTTGGCCGGAAAAGAAATCACTTATAATCAACCCTCTATATTGCATCCACCTGCATGTTGCATTCGGACAGGGCCGGTGCCTTGTGGGATGCAACATAAAGGTTCGACTGTATTAGAGGAAATACGATACACTTCGTCAACCTCTGGGGTCAAAGTTGTTTTTTCAAAGTTTAGACATGTTTTAGTCACTGAAAACAATAGAAAAAGCAAAAAAATAAATGGGAAAGCATTTATGCGAAAAGGTTTTGACCAAGATTTGACTTTTTGTCTAGGGGGACCAAGGCAAACCAACCTGAAAGGGTATCCAAATACCCTAAATAAATAGAAACTGAACATATTTTTGTTAACTGGGGCCTACCGTACAAAGAAACTCTGGAATGCACTTTTTTATTGCACCCAGAGTCATTTTCGAGTGATTTGTGTCTAAGGTATGTGGGTGTGGGTGCCAGTGGCCATCAAGCCCTAGGCTTAGAGATGCGCATACAGACTTAACTGCGACATGAATCCGAGCGAGATTCTTGATAAAAAATTCAAAGAAGATTTTTTTGCCACTGCCCGTGTTAAAAAACATAGTAAAATTATTATGGCGACTGCTTGATTTTTTTTGAAATTTTTTCGTTTTTTGCATTTGTCCTGCAGACAAAAGGTCAAATGTTGGTGATTTTTTGTGAAAAGTGCCTTCCTACTATTTTTTCTTTTTCTACCGTTTTTAGTGCCTAAAAAGGCTCAGGCTATATAAAACAAAGTTTTGGCTCCTTCGACAAAGAGTACTTCTGCCGAAATGTAGGGTGGGCTGTCCCCGTTTACCGTCAAAACTTTTTCAAATTAAACCATTTTAGGCTTATGCAGACAGCACTGAAAAGAACTTCTTTGCTTAAAAAAGATGGGATTTGAACATAGTTTTGTTACTTGAGCCTACCACATAAATAAACTCTGGTATGCATGTTTTTTTCATGCATCCAGAGTCACTTTCGAGTGATTTGCGTGTAAGGTGTGTGGGTGTGCGCATCTCAACCCCAAACAACCAAGCCCCCTACGCCTCCTTCGGGGGGTGGTGGATGGGTGCTTGGCGCAGGGGGCTTGGTTGCTTGGGGTTGAGATGCGCACACTCACTTACCTTAGACATAATTCCGAGCAAAACTCTTGATCATAAAATGCATGAAGCAGCTTTTTTGTCTAGCTCTAGTGATCAAAATGTGGTAGGACATCACACTATAAAACATTTCAACTTAGGAAACCAAGGCAACTGGTGGTCCTGTGGCAACAAAAAAAAATTTCAAAAACCTAATGTTTAATAGGGAAAAATGTTAGAAAAACCCTTTTTACCGTTTTTAGCGTATTAAAATTACTTAGACGACATTTAAACACTATTCACAGTTAACTAAAAAAGGAGCCCCCCCCCAGGTACATAAGTACCGTTTTACTTTTGTCTTTTTTCCACCCTACCGATTAATTTTAGTCCCAAAGTCTTATGCCTTCTCAGAATAATTCTCACAACTTTCTGGTTTTTTTCGTAATTTTCATCAACATGAGTTTCAGAAAGCGGGCGACTACACTTCTGCTTTCTACCCAGTTGGAAAACCGCCTGTTCCAGTGGTTTCACAGTCCAACAATCACAATGGCCTCTCTCTTCCAACAACCACAATACAAACAGACGTCAATCTGTGGGTGGGGAGGAGAAGCAGTCTACCTCCTTCTTTCAACGACTGACCAGAAGGAAGATGCCAGTAAGCATGTCGACACCTTCCTCTCCAGCCAGTACTCGCAGACACTTCTTCTCATTCGGCTTCTCAGACAATCAAAATAGGTGCTGGATGCTTGTAAATTTGGAAATTTTTGCTGTCTGGGCATTGCTTCAAAGTTTTTTTAAACAATGATCCAAACCCCACTACTAACCAGTGTTTGGAAAATCCGGAAATCGCAAGTTGCGATTTTGCGTTTTTCTCATCGCATAACTTTGGGTAGAAAACATTAACTAATTACTTTGTCACTTGCATTCAATTTTTTTTCAAAAGTAGGAATTATCGACTTGTCGAGCACAAGGTTGCTTGACATTGCCAGATCGGACGAGTTAGACTACTTAGACTAAAATATAACTACCGTTTTTTTCTAATAGTAGCCCCCCTCCCACCCCCAATTATTATTCCCCATCATCCAGGGTGGCGCAACGTAAACTGGTGAATGAATTTTTGCCATAACTTTTTTATTTTCAAAGATTTTGACGAGATCTTTTTTTAAAAGAAAGCTGAATAGATGAGAAAGCGAATGATACCAAACATGCTTATTTTTGTTGCTGAGATCGTTTTTGAAAATGTGTTTTATCAAAATGTTAATTTTTCCTTCTATTAGGCCATGGTTTACACAGCTCAAGAGAAAGCCAAGTGCGTCGAGTCGGGAAAAGCGCCGCAGCATTCAGCGTTCGATACCGAAGGGAGCTAGGAATTCATGCAAAGGTGCCAAAGCGAGACACAATTCTGGATTGGTACACAAAGTTCAAGGGGCAAGGCAGCGTCGAAAGGAAAAAGAGGCCAAACATCAAGGTTGGTTTTTGATTTGCGTGATCTGCTTGCACGGTTTGTTTTCTTTGTTTCAGACAGTGAGAAAAATCGATGACCTCTGCTGTTTTCTATTCCGTTCTCACTGTCTGAAAAAAAAGATCTCGTCAAAATCTTTGAAAATAAAAAAGTTAGGGCGAAAATTCATTCACCAGTTTACGTTGCGCCACCCTGTAAAAAAAACAATTGAAGTATTTTCAAGTATTTTCGAGTATTTTCGAATTTCGGAAATGCCGCTGCGTTTAAAAACTATGGTCTTTTAAGTGGTTAGGGCTAAACTAACAAAGGCAACTGTCAAAAGTCGTCAACATCGGACTCCGGGGTATCAAACTTCATAGGCTATCACTAATTCGAGACTTGATTGTAATAACAATTTAATTTTGTGTGTTCAGGTCAGCATCCAACAAACCAGTAGTAGCCGAAGAAGATGTGCCCCTACCCTCTAACACCAGACCTAAATCAGCGACCCCCAACCTCCAGCAACAACAACTCAGTTTTGCACAAAGAATCAAGCTACACAAAGGGATGAGGACCACAGGAAAGGTGCCTTTCGAGTTCATGCAATCTTCCAAAAGCCAAGGCCAACTGGCAGCACAGAAACGTCAGCAAAAAGATGCCTTGAAAAGGGAGAAGGCTTTTTCTGCAGATGCCTTAAACCAACTGGATCCGGTCTATCTGACAGAAGCTCTGCTGGCTATTGGCGATGTCCAACCAATTGTGGCTAGGTTGGTGGTTATAATGTACCGTATTATCTCTAATAAGGCCCCATGGGGCCTTATTTTTCAACCTCCATTTTTTTTAAACTTTAGTAGATGCCACGTAATATAGTGTGAATTCAAAAATTTTTCTAATTACTGGATTTTGTACGGATTTTAACTTGGTTTCTAACAAACCATACCTAAAATTAAATTCTAGGCCTTGTTTTGTTAGAAACCAAGTTGAAAAATCCGTACAGAAGTCCAGTAATTAGGAAAAATTTTTGAATTCCGGGCACCACCTCTTATTAGCGTGGGCGTGCCCCTTTAAGTGGTCTGAAATTTCAGTTTTCATGTACCTTTTGAGCCATGTAAAAAGTGCCTGTTGGATTTTTGAAACCCCTCACGGGCACTTTTTACAGAGATGAAAAGAGCAGTTTCAGACCATCTGACATGGGGCCTTATTAGAAGGTGGGGTCTTATTAGAGATAGTACGGTGTGAATCGTAAATGGGTCATATTAGAGCTAGACCTATTATTCTAAAAAACTCAAAATAATTATCCAACGTTATATTTATCATGAGTTATTTGGCTCTATTTAAGAAGAGGTACCATTTTTTGCCTTGGTCCCCCCTATTGATTTTTTTTGTAAATTTTATTGATAACACACCATCGACAATTCCAAGATAACAATTCAACTGCTTAGCTAATCATATATTTTCCCCATCTGATCAAAGAACACCTTCAAAACATTCAATTTCTCATTCAATTTTACAAAAATCAATAGGGGGGACCAAGGCAAAAATGGTACCTCTTCTTAAATAGAGCCAGTTATTTTATAATAAATTTTTGACTTAGCGGATTAAGATTATTCAGCTAAAAGGATGGGTGGATACTAGAGCTGTGCACGATGCGATATATCGCATCGCAAATTTGCTAAGTATCATGAACTTTTTTTTCGTTTTTATGTTAATAATAATGCGCGTATTTTGTCTTTTTTGACATTTTCAAGCAATGAGTTATGTGTATAACAAAGATTTACATTGTTTGTAGAACTTTGCTTCTGTTGTTTAAGCGAATATTGGGTTGTTACATGAGTCATGGCGGTTTTTTTGTACGGTTTTGTATTCATTTATTATCTTCCATCTTTCAACGGTAATAACAACAATTCAATCAATTATGTATTCTCCCTCAGTTCCAACCACCTCCTCCCATCGATCTACCAGTTTGTTTATTCCGCTTCGCCAAAAGTCAGCCGGTCTGCTATCGAAGAAGTTGACGAGCCAATTTTCGAGATCCTCATCATTGTCGAATGTTACACCCCGCATTTGATTGGAGAGCGAACGAAAAAGGTGATAATAAAATGGAGCGAGGTCTGGGCTGTAAAGCCTAGCTGCTTTCCCTAGCTGCTTCTGTAGCCTTCGCACCACGATTGAAAGCGAAAAGCAAGTGATGTCGAAAATGCAAATCCTTGTCCACTTGACACTTCATCGTTTATGCCTGCAAATTACCAAGAATTGATCATTCCAGAAAAACAATAACAAAGATCTTGTAGAGCAAAGAATGAGCTTTCCATTGGAATGTAAAGTATATCGCATGTGTGTGATAATTAGCGAACAAAATTCATTACTAAAAAACCGCCATGACTTATGTTACAACCCAATATATTAGGTTCTTTTTCCTCAAATGTGTAAAAAGAAGTTAACGTATATGCCCACCTTTTTAATTTTGAGGTTATTTTATAACTCAATCAAAGAAAAGGCCCGCGTATTTTTAACATGAGTCTCGAACTGTATAAAAGTGCGTATATAAGTCTAACTTTCGGCATAAAATATCAAAACTTAACCAAAATTCTATACTTATAAGGTAAAAACACTGAACTTAATTTAACGCGTATTGTGTAGTAAATTTCACAAGACTTAAAGAGCTGTATCAAGACGAGAAAAACAAAATCTTTAATTTTAATATTTAATTTAAAAAATGGCAAAAAGTGCAAATTTTAAGCCACATAAATGTGAAAATGCGGCGAAAAAGTTTTTCGAAGAGCGATATCGCATCCAAAATTTTATACTAAAATATCCATGCGATAATCCCATCGCAAATTCAATATCGCATGGCACTATCGTTAGCATCGCGTCGCACTATCGTATACCGTATTTTCTTTGATAGAAGCCCAGTCTCTAATAGAACCCCACCCCCAGAGGGGGGTTGAAAAATATATGCCCATGGGCTTCTATTAGAGAAAATACGGTATTTGACCAAAAATATCGCATCGCTAACATCGCAAAAAGGCAAATGCACAGCTCTAGTGTGTACCCCAAAAGACCAGGAAAGTTTTTTGTGAAGTCATTATTTTGGTATCAGTTTAAGTCAATAGAAGTTCATCCAGGACAAATCGACAGACCAACAAAAATTTTGCATTTAAAAAAATGATAAATTTATCACACAAGGGTGTTTTCGCAGTTTCATTTGACTTTTCAAAGTTTTAGAAAGTCACAAGCATCTTTTGCAATCTTTCCAATGAGATAAATCCATCAAAATTTGAAGCCTACTCAAACTTACTCAGCTATCTAAGCTTTAACCTAATTTTTGCAGATCCATACCCAAACACACCGTTCTGATCGATGATCCCAAGAAAACAGAGGAGCGTCTTCGCCGAGACTGTCTCTACGAAGATGAATTCTACGACAAAATGTTGGCTGACTCTGTTCTGGTGTGTGATTTGTTGCAAACCCATCTGAGTGACTGTATAGCTGGAGTTAGGGCGAAAACCCCGACGGCCCTGTCTTCGCCCTTCACCTCTCCACCCCAAACCCCGAATATGTCTCGTTCGCAGTCCTCACAGCCCCTGTTTGTAGGTGAGAGGAGGAGTGTGATGCCGTGCAGCCCTCCCCCACCTCACAGGGTCACCATCAGTGTGTCTCCAGGCAATGGCCATGTGGCCACTGGCAGGTCCATCAGCACCATAGGCAGTGGAGTGTCTCCAGTGCCCTCCAACCCACCACATGGCGGCAGGTCGATCAGCAGTGTGAGCAGCACCAATTATGGCATAGGATATGGCTGGAAAGCAGGAGCTTTGGGCCAATTCCCGATCGGGGGTGGTCCAATGGCTAGCACTCCAATGAGAAGTGGCATGAACTTGGCTACCAGGAATGTGGGTGTCAGATCAGCAGCTATTTCGGTGGCACCTAACACAGCTTCCCTGCCACCTCTTTCACCTGGTAGGTTAAGGTTTTTATTCAAAAATTTTGGGGTTTTTTGGTTGTTGAAGAATAGTGCTAATCATAGACCCTATTAGAACATTTATTTCTTAGCCTCAGATTTGACTTTGCTTAAAAGGAAGGAAATTTGCATCCGACCTGAGGCAACTACAATGAACAATGTTTTGGGTACACTTGTAGAGAGTGCCCAAGTTCCTTGGAAATTCAGATCCAAAGCTCCACAAAAGGTAGAACAACAACCCATAGCTCAGTTACGAAAAAGCACGATATGGGTATCGAGGTGTTTTCAGAGCTATGGAGTGCCAGTTTTCTGCTTTTTGTTGGCCGTTAGAGCTGTGAAGCCAGATTCACAAAAAACTTAGGCACGCTGTGCAAGAGTACACAAGAAATTCGATTCGATTGTCACAGTCAGGGTCAATTCCTTGTTAGCTAAAAGCTAGTTTTATCTAATTTGGGTATTTTATGAATAATATACCGACAAACACAAACTTATGACCAAAAAACAACGGTCAAGATCCTTGAATTAAGTTTAGTTTACTACTTAAAGCTTTTCAGATAGGTGTTCTTCACAAATTTTACCTGTAAGACTGATCAGCCAACTGGCGGAAAAAGTCCTTGGACAACATTTGAGCTCAATTTTTAAAATATAAATTGTGCAATAAAATAATCCAAATAATAGGTTTTGTAGCCGGATCGATGCTCAAAACTGTATTTTCACTTTTTATTTATGATCAAATTTGTCTGGAAAAGTGGAACAAAGAAAGGAAGGACAGAAAAATGAATCATGCAGCATGAAAAGCACAGTGAGCATATGAGTACCGCCGAATGTTGGAGACCCAAGTGGCGCCATGGGCTGAGGCCAACCTGGAGGGGCAGTGGTGCTTCCAGCAATTCGGGGCACCGTCACAGCGAGCACTTGAGTCTCAGAACTGGATTGAGCAAAATTTCCCGGATTTCATCAAGGTTGACTCTCATTGAGGTGCCAAAGCAGCCATCAAAGGGGACTGGGCTCCCGACTCGCCGGACTGGAATGTGATGGACTACTTTGCGTGGCCATACCTCCAGTCAAAGGTCTGCTCCCAGCCCCACAACTCTATGCCGGCATTGAAGAGATCCTTGGTCCGTGAATAGGACGCAATCTTCCAAGCAATGATCCAAAATGCAATAGACAGTTTCCCAAAACGATTGTGTAAATGTATTGCGGCCAATATTGGTCATTTTAATGAGTAAAATAAAAGTGAAAATACAGTTTTGAAGAGCATCTCTCCGGCTACAAAACCTATTATTTGGATTTTTTATCGCACAATTTATATTTTAAAAGTTGAGCTCATAAGTTGTCCAACGACTTTTCTTCCAATAATAATGAAAATTAACAAAACACTACAACAAGGCGGAGCTCAATAAAATTGGGATTTTACATTTCCAACATTTCCGACACATTTACATTTCCAATCTAAGACAGGGCTGGAATTTCCAGCCCTGTCCAGCCTGGAAATAAGAGGATAACGACCTCTTAAATTTTGCTTGTACTATGGTCCGCGTACGTCAGGACTCAAAAATATTCCTCTAACTACGGAAAAAGTATCAAAACATGCTTAGGTTCATTTTAACCTACGCTGGCCTACCCTCCACTTAAACCTAAGCCTCAAAAACACAAAAGCGGGGACCAAAGCATTTTTTCGGGGCTGCATGAACACATTTATACCGTATGTCCCAAATATTTCGGCGGATTTGAAATGGCTATAACTTTTTTTAAAAGCAAAATTTCGACATTCTGTTTTTCATAATTATTTTTTCTTGATGGGCATTTTTGTTTTCTCCATCTAACTGGAAATTTTTGAAAAAATTTGGCACTATTTACCTTTAGGTACCCCTCAAATTTGCCTTGGTCCCCCCTTTGGTTTTTTTTTCAATTTTTTTCCCTTGGTCCCGCTTTTTTTTCAGGTATCCTACGATTCATGAATGATTCATCAATGAAACGAAAACATGAAAGTAATAAAACTAAAAAGTAATAAAAAAATTGAAAAAAATCCAAAGGGGGACCAAGGCAAATTTGGGGGGTACCTAAAGGTAAATAGTGCCAAAAATTTCACTTTTTTGCCTTGGTCCCCCCTGTGGTCGTAATTTTGGTTCATTGGACTAAGGCGATTTTTGAGGCAACTTTCATCTTTTTTTGCACAAAAACATGAATACAAAGTAAGGCAACAGGTAAGGCAACTTGGACCATAACATTTTATTGAACATAATCACTCCCAACAAAATTAACAACAATTTGAACGAGAAACAACAAAATCCTTCTTAAGCCTAAGCCTTAGTCCAATGAACCAAAATTACGACCACAGGGGGACCAAGGCAAAAAGTGAAATTTTTCAAAATTTCCAGTTAGATGGAGAAAACAAAATGCCCATCAAGAAAAATAATTATGAAAAACAGAATGTCGAAATTTTGCTTTTAAAAAAAGTTATAGCCATTTCAAATCCGCCGAAATATTTGGGACATACGGTAGTCTTGAAAGGGTTTTTTTCTCATTATAGTAAAGACTATGCTTTTTTTTATTTCAGCAATGTCTGCGGCTGCAAGAAAGAAACTGTCTACAAATGTTCATTTCGCTTCCTGAGAGTCATGCTGCACATCGATTTCCGAAAAACATATGTATCATAAGCATTTAATTGGTTCAAATATATAGAATAAATGTGTAGTTGGTGTTTAGAAGACGAGCGATAGCTACCTTTTTTAAAAGTGCAGTCAACGGGTTTAATTGTGCTAGTTTTTATAATGTGCAATTTCGAGATAAAATAAAATTGTTTAGACATCATTCCCGCACTTCATAACAATTACTTTCTGATTAGATTAATGCAAAGGTTCTAACTCTCATGCAGCTTTTCAGTTGCTTACCGTATTTCCTCTAATAACTCACCCCTCTGGAGGGCATTCGAAAAAAACTCACACACACAGAAGAAAAACAGCAGTCTACATACGACTACACTAAACCATGAATATTTCTTTAAAGGGCATGCTCACGTGTTCAAAATTTGTCCCCACTAATTTAATCATTGAACTTTTCTACGGATTTTTTAACTTGGTTTCCGACAAAACAAGGCCTGGAATTTTATTTTAGGTATAGTATTGTTAGAAACCAAGTAAAAAATCCGTACAGAAAATCAATGATTAGGAAAAAAATTTAATTAGCGGGGACAAATTTTGAACAGGTGAGCATGTCCCTTTAAAGACTTCTTAGGGAGCCCCAGCCCCCTCCCATCCCAGCCTAACAAGTACCAAAGTCTGTACAAGTATTGCTTTTTTAATTACTCACCCGACCGTTATGCTTTTAAAAAAAACTATTAGCTCTATTTTCAGAAAATTTATAAATCAGCTAAAATACATACGAAAAATTCTTTGTAACTATTGATAAATTCCAAATAAATGTTTCATTTATAAATATTTTTTGGTATTTTTGTTAGGAATTTTAGTGTAAATAGTTTTTGCTGTTTGTATAACAAAAAAGCAACTGATTTTTTTTTTCGAAAAGACAGTAAAATCTTTAAGAAACACCGTAATCTCTTTATAGTATTTGGGACGGGGAACGTCTGTCGCCAATTTGAGTACATGTTTGGTCACAAAGGAAAACTGTTTTTAGTGTAATGTTTTTATTTGCATGTTTATGCTCATTCGAAATCTCTTTTAATGGCGGAGGACCTTTTGCAATCAGATTTGAAGATTGATGTGAAAAAAATTGAGATTTTGCCCTTTCAAAATGAAAAGTGGATTCATATTTGAATTTCAAAATACGATATAGGCGCCGATAGGCGCCTGCTGTCCCTAGTTTTTACAACAATTCTTAACTACTATAGGGCACCTCCCTGATTCAATTCTTCCCTACCTGATTCAAAATCGTGTTTTTGTGTTTGTGTCTTTGACCTTTTTGAAGATTACTTTCACGCAGATCACTTGCCTTAGAGTCGTTTTCATGAAATTCTCAATTTTAAGTCAGGAAGAGAGGAATCATTACAATAAGTTGAATAAGTTGAAGTGATTAAGACCTGAAAACTTGCTTTTTCTATTATAATAAACAAAGTTTGAAAAATTCACTTTCAAAATAGCGCCTTTTTTGTTGGCATTTTGTTTAAAAAGTTGTGGAGCATTAGCATTTTTGATCATGCTCACCTTTAATCTACTGTTTTATTTAGTGCAAGATGTCATCTAAGAAATCACCTGCTGCTTCTATGTCGAATAAAGAGAGTGAGCCAAGTTCATCTCCTGCTCAAACTGCGGTATCAAGAAAAGCGTCGGCTGCTAATCCAAGCACTGCTTCAACTGCGTCTACAGTGGTCTACAGTGAATCAGCTATGCGCAATAATTTTACTGTTTTGGAGTTTTGCCGGACGTGTCAAGCAGCTGCAAGTGGTATAGCTAGCGGTGTTCTCGGTGTTTCAGCTATTAATGGCTTTGTCTTGTACTTTGTTGGGGTGGTCATACAGGTAATATATTTTATTACTTTACCAAGTCAGTTTTGCATTCTTTTCAGGCACTTTGTTGGGAATTCAAATCGGGCTTTCAATGGAATAGATTCTTCACAAGTCGATCATTGTGCTTGAACCACTCGCTGATGGGTGGTCTGTTCACATACATTCTCTTCTGGGTATTCATCTACGGAATGGTGCATGTCTATTGAAGATTTGTTATGTCACTCTGCCAATGATTCCTCTTTTACCAAATGTTTGCTGGTTGTCTACTGTTTAGATTTGATTTGTCTCTTTTCTTGAATAAAATTATCTATAAAATTATGAATTGATGATCATAGCGATGTAAAAAACTTGTAAATACATTTAAGTGGCATAATTTTTTTAATTGATTAAAGTATAGTGTAATTTTTAAGATGGGCTCTAAAGGAGAACTCTTAAAATTAGTTGAGGAGCAGAAGGCACAGATTCTTACTTATGAAAATAAACTTAAAAGTAGGTTTAAACATTGATTTTAAACATTCGCTTAAACATCACCATACTAGAGAAGGGATTTTTTTTCGCATTGGCCTCATTTCTGGTTTTTTTTTTTGTCTTAGGCTTATGCGTAGGGTAGGCCAGCGTACGTTTGGATGGACTCAAAATTTTTTTCTTACCTTCTTGTAGTTCAAAAACATGTTGAAATCCGTCCCAACTTACGCTGAACTATCCTACACCCTAAGCAGGTGTTAAAAAAACAATAGGGAACGACGGCGAAAAACGCACCTGATTATTTTATAAGGTTAAGTACTTACTTATTCATTTTTCGAAAGTAGTTAATGGGTGCAAAAAGTGTGCATTCTTTTAATTTTCATATCGTTCGAAGTTAAATGTTAGGTGAAAACTTAAAATTAGCTGATCAAAATAAATTAACCATGCTGCGTGCACATTAAATGTTCTAAAATCGTAAAAGTAAAATGATCCACCAAATTTTCAATTTGTGTATTTAGGCGTTGTTCGTGCCTACAAAAGTATTGAAACGGAAAAGAAAGCGTTGGAAGTTGCACTGGCAGCTATAGCACCTGAATACAACAAAACAGAAAATAAAACAAACTCTGCGGAATCTTGTCCAGCACCACTTGAAGATGAATCAACATCATCAGCCGAAACAGTAATATCCCATTATATGTTTTGCTCATAAAATACCTTTATTCAAGTCTCAACCAGACCAACTGGAATCCCTAAAACAAGCTCTGTGCACTTTGACGGTTGAGAACAAAAAGAAAGAAATGGCTTTTCAGCAAGATAGAAAAGCATTATTGGTAGGTTCATTCAGTGTTTTTTTTTCAGAAAAACGGTAGTTGTGCTTTAAAAATTCGAGATTTCTTTTCAATTAATTGTGGCACTGAATTGCGTTTAGAACAAACGGCTTACACGTTAACAACAAATTAACTACTTTTTAACTGCTTAAATTTAGAGCAAGAACGAGAAACTACAGAAAGAATTAGAGAGCCTCAAATCTTCAGGTGGATCACAAGCAGCGGTTTGCAAATTTATTTAACAATTACCGCTATGCACGGTATAAATGTCACACCTACGGTTCATAGGAAGGCTAAAAAAGTCATTGTCGCACTCGAACATATAATTTTTTTTTCGACATACAAATGATCACTTATTAGATGCGCAAGGAATTCTCGCACCTTTTAAGATGATCAAGAACGCGGCGCTAGTAGAGAATACGACCACCACATAAATTCTTTTAAAATCCTGTTTAAACTACCGTATTTTCTCTAATAGAGCCCCCGGGGGCTTTATTTTTTGGATGCCCGAAAATCGGAAAATTTGGAATTCGATCTCGAGATTTTTGGGTGCTCAACTAAAATCTGAAAAGTGCAATCGGTAGAGCTCGTGGGAGTTATGAAAACGCGTAAAACAGCTTTGCGAAAAATTGACTCTGGGCTGAGATATAGGTCCTCAAAGTTAGGGGGGGGGGCTCTATTAGAGGGGGCTCTATTTCTATTAGAGGAAATACGGTACTCCTATTGGGTTGGTGCATAATTAACGTCGGTTTTTTTATTTGCACACTATTCAACTACAACCCAAATACAAGTCCGCCTATAACATTTGTGAATATTATTCTGGAGCATATTCACCCTCTACATCGATAACAGCCTGCTGGTAGCCGATCATGCGAGCGAAGAAGTGAGCATTTTTTTGACGTAATCAGAAATTGTGGCCGATATTAAAGCGTGGATTACGTCAATAAATGCTCACTTCTTCGCTCGCGGAATTGATCGGCTACCGAGTAAATGGGAAGCTGTTATTGATGTAGAGCAGGGCTCCCATCGAATTTTTTTGGAAATCAGCGAATTTATTTATAAAATCAGCAATCAGCACCAAAAATCAGCGAATTTTCGAAAAGTACCTTTATTCACCGTAATAATTACTTTATTCACCGTTGAATTACGGCGTAATTCAACAACAAATCATCACCACAATGCTAAACATAATATTTTTTACCTCCTCGAATTTCAGTTAACAAGTTTCTATCATTCAAAAGCATCTGGAACATTTCAGTGCACGAAAAATCAAAATTGACCTTTGTTTGAAGAAGACATTTAACTGTTTCAGGCTTCAGCCCGAAACACTTTAGAAAACATAACAAACGCTGAAGCAATTAAGAAAAAATTGAGCGAAAAATAGGAAAACGACAAAACATTGACTGAAATGTGAATGAACAGAGATGCACAATTCAAAAAACGAAGATAATTGAAAAATCAGCGAAAATCATCGAATCAGCGAATTTATTTTTCATCAGCACTCCGGCCTCAAAATCAGCGAGGATGGGAGCCCTGATGTAGAGGGTGAATATGCTCCAGAATAATATTCAGAAATGTTGCAGGCGGACTTGTATTTGGGTTGTTGTTGAATAGTGTGCAAATAAAAAAACCGACGTTAATTATGCACCAACCCAATAAGTAATTTTTTTCAATAAGGACAACAAAACCGTGGTTTTCTGACCTAAAAAGCTGGGTAGAAGAAAACTTTTTTGACTAATATATGATTTTCTAGTGTTCTACCGTGAAAATGAGGGAAAATTTAAAAAACATGCCATAACTTTTTTTTTCAAATGTCGGTTTTTAATGTTCATGATCTATATTTCCTTTTTTACCGTATTTCCTCTAATTAGAGCCCTCCCTTGATTCAAAATCGTGTTTTTGGCATTGTGTTTTGACCACTTTCTTCAGGCAAGTTACCAACCATTTAATAGCTCATCTTTCTGGCTACAAAATGGTTGGTAACTTGCCTGAGAGAAGTGATCAAAAAGTGGGTCAAAAACGCAATGCCAAAAACACGATTTTGAATCAGGGGAAGGGGTGCGTTAATTAGAGGAAATACGGTAGTTTTTAATATCTAACCAGATTTTAATTTTTGCTGCAAAAATTTTGAGATTTTGATTACTATTACTCAAAACTATTCTGAGTGAGATTAATTTGTTGCTTTCAGCGATCTCTGAATAAACAGTTGGTTGACATTGAAGCAGAAAGGGAGCAAATGTTGAGTGAACATGGCACTATTGCAGCTGAAATGCAACAGAGATATGCCAAAGAGCGCATGCATGCAGAAAAGATGGAAAAGCAGGTTGATTGTAAAAACTTTGATGCTTCTCAATCAAGCTAATAATACTGGATTGACAGGTGACTGAATTGAGTCATCGACTGCAAGAAAAGGATGATTTGCTGCAAAACATAGAGGCAAAGCTTAGAAAAGTCAACAAAATGGAGGCCGAAATTCAAGTGCTTAGAAAAAAGGCGGAAGCCACACCCACTGCGCAAGTGCTCAGGGAAGAATTGGTCAATATGAAGGTTGGTGCACTTATTTGGGCAGGAATTCCTTTTATCGCCTAACCCAAAATCACGTTTTTATGGTTTCTATAGCTGTATTAGACCGTGAAAACGATAGAAAACCTGTTTTTTCAACCCGGAAGGGCATTCCTGGAAATGCCTTATTATTTGGGGGTGGGGGGATGGTTGGTTGTTGTTTGGATTATATGACAGTAGGTCAATTATTGGGGGCGGTTATATTACACTAGCGGGCCTAAGCCATTGTTAAAGCTTGGGGAAGCCTAAGCCTAAAGCCTAAGCCTAAACCTACTTTTTTTCCAGGAATGCCCTTCCGGGTGGAAAAAACAGGTTTTCTATCGTTTTCACGGTCTAATACAGCTATAGAAACCATAAAAACGTGATTTTGGGTTAGGCCATAAAAAGGAAGTTTAGCCCTTATTTGGGCTAATTTAAGAATGTCAGAACTTTTTTAGTAATAACTTTTTCCGTAGTCCGCTTTCCGAAAATGTGTTTTAGCTTTGAAAGCTAAAGTCCAATTTTAATCTAAATGAAACCAGTCCCTACTTTTGAAATTTTCGCAATATATATTGGATTTGCACTTTCGATTCAGTAAGTAGGCGTAGAGGCTACTGTATTTTTCCTAATGAGCTGTTGACCAATTTTTTGAAAACTTCTTTTAGGCAAGTAAGCACCTATTTTGTAGCCAGTGAGATGAGCTACAAAATGAGTAGTAATTTGCCCAAAAGAAGTCTTCAAAAGATGGGTCAAAAATACGATGCCTAAACATGTTTTTTGAATTTAGGGGAGTTGGCCTCCTTGGGAAAAATACGATAGCTTAATTTAGTAAAATCTTTTTTCAAATGTTTTTGCTCGATTTTTTTTTACGTGCAAATAAGCACTGTTAAAACCCTAGATTTTATAAACTTTAACCTTAAATATTGTTTGCTTTTAAATTTTGATATTAGTTGTGTTTAGTTGTTCTACGAAGAAGAACTAGCCTCCATTCGCAATCGTCATACTATGAACTCCTCAGTGCTCAATGACAAAGACTCTCGTATTGTGCACATGGAGAACCGGGTTAAGCAATTGACAGAACAAGGAGCCGCAGCAGAACAACAAAAAGTGGAATTGGAAAATACTATTGAAGAGCTAAGACGTCAACTGGCATTTATTTCCACCAAACATGAAAAGTTGAAGCAGTCGATTGTGCCCAGTATTTCAGTGCTCAAACACGACGATAATAAAGATTTAATGTTTTTGGCTAACCAGCTGAAACTGGCTGCTCAACCACTGGGCGTTGACTTGTATGGTTGGTTTGCGCACAAAGTGGGCAATGCATTTGTTTAATTTTGCTTGTTTAGAACTTTTGGGTCTAGAGAAATACAAAAATAGCGATGAAAATTCTACCCCAAGTTTGGACAAGCTCGAATTAACTGTAGATCAGTCCAAAGAACTCGACCGACTCCGCCAACCATCCCCTGATGCCAGTGATGTCAGCAATTGTGACTCATGTGAAACCTCTCAGAAAGAAGTGCTTTACTTTAAATCGCTAATAGGACATCTCCAGAAAAAGCTAGACTCATTGGAGGAAGGGCATGAAGCTAGTAAACGCAGCAATGAACAGGTTGGTATTAAAATTGCTTTAAAATTGAGTCAAATAACTGGGATTTTTCGGACGATACGTAAAATTGACGGGCAGTCAAAGATTGGGCCATTTCAAATTGGGCCACCGTAAATTGGGCCAGTTTGAATTGGGCCAATTAAATTGGGCCAACGTGTGAAACAGGTAAACAGACTAAAATGGACACTGTTCAAAAGCAAACACGGTAAAAATCGTGGCCCAATTTACGGTGGCCCAATTTGAATTTGGCCCAATTTAAGTTGGCCCAATTTGAATTTGGCGCAATTTGCGGTGGCCCAATTTAAATTGGCCCAATTTACGGTGGACCAATTCGAAATGGCCCAATCTTTGACTGCCCAAAATTACGTATCCAGAGTTACTTTCGAGTGATTTGCGTCTAAGGTATGTGGGTGTGCGCATCTCAACCCCAAGCCACCGAGCCCCCTGCGCCCCCGAAGGGCTTGGTTGGTTAGAGATGCGCGCACTCACTTACCTTAGACATAATTCCGAGCAAGACTCTTGATCAAAAATGCATATAGAGAGACTTTTTGCCCAGCTCCAGTGATCAAAACGTGGTAGGATACCTTTTCATAGATAACCTGGTACCTTTAAAATATTAACCATAGGGTGGGTATCATGGTTTTTACAAAAAATTTTGTAAAATTTTTTTTCTCGGAAATGGCCTTCCCAATAGTTTTTTTTTGTGTTTTCTACCCATTTAAAGCCATAAAAAGTTGATAGAAGTTCATAAAACCCCATTTTGGGCGAATCACTTATACTATAGTCCGGCCGTTGACTGTTCCAATTCAATCTTTCTCTAAATTGCTCCAAAACTTCTGGTGGCATATAATTTTATACCACGAAAACCACGAAAGCAATCGAACCTGGATATAACGGCACCCCTGGGGACCTGCTGGAGGTGCCGTTATATTAGAGATGATGGCTTGACCTTTTCGGGACGGGACGGGTCAGAATTCAAATTTAAAAATTTCGGGACGGGACGCGGGACGGGACAGGTGCCAAAAAATTTCCGGGCGGGATTCCAGGACGGGACGGAATTGTCCCGTCCCGTCATCATCTCTAGTTGACTGTAATTACAAGTTGAAGGTAGTTGTTGAAAAATCGAATTTTTTCGGGACGGGACGAGACGGAATTTAAATAAATTTTTCGGGACGGGACACCGGGACGGGACAGGTGCCAAAAAATTTCCGGGCGGAATTCCGGGACGGGACGATTCTCTAAAATTAACGGGACGGGACGGAATTGTCCCGTCCCGTCCCGTCATCATCTCTAGTTATATAGAGGGTGCCGTTATATATATCCATGTTCGACTGTACTTAAATAAAATTGTGCCTAAAATTTTACTAATTCTTACAGATGTGTGAGACGTTCCGAAATAGAATAGCAGAGTTGGAAGAAAGTCAGGAAAGGATCTATTCACAGTTGACTGCTGAGTGCAAAAACAAAGGTTTGTTTTCATTGTTATCAGTGACAGCTCATATTCCAGCTCACTTTTATAGTGGCTTTATTGGAAGAAGAGCTTCAAAAACAGCAGTTACGCATGATGGATATTGCGGCGGAAAAAGACCAGGAGATTGAGATCACTAAGTGAGTTGACTATGTCTTCCAACCAAACAACCCCATTTTGCATTCAGAAGCAGTCTAGCAGCACTGTATGCCAAGGGATACGCCACTTCTGCACTTGACCCTCTAGATCCACCACAAACTAGTAGTCAACGGCTGGATAGAAGAAAAACTAGATTAGGCAGTTTGCAAGGCAGGAATTCTGTAGAAGAGGGTGTCTTAATGCCTGGCTCGTCCATGGACGACATTGCAGGTGGGGTAAAGGACCTAATAAAACTTAGTTTGCAATTGTTCACTTACCGTAAGCCACGTCCCAGAAGGGGGCAAAAGAAATTTGCAATTTCCTGTCACCCAAAATTTATGCTATGACTTGTGACCATAGCTGCACCGCCGCCGGCGCTGTGTTTGAAAAAGTCCGGCGGCGACGCCAAGCGCAATTTTGGAGCGCTGCGACGGCGGCGTTTTTAGCGGAGGTGCAACTATGCTTGTGACCATCGATTACATGATATTCTTTGGAAAATCCTTCACTTCATTAATTTATTGGCCGGCCTTCTTATCTCTGTTTTATAGGGCTGTCGGATTGGCGTCGTGCACCTTTAGACATTTTTTAAATTCGGATAAATATTATATCTGTCGTTTTTCGCTGAAAAGTTCCTTCTTTTTTCCTTTTATTCAAAGAGGTAGATGTTTAAAAAAATCCAAAGTGATAGTATCATGATGTAGCCTTGCGATTCTACTTTCTATTATTTGTTGCAAAATTTGTGCAAAATATAGCATAAAAGATAAAAATATGGTCAAATTATTGTTCTGACTTGCTTCATACTTTTCCCTTTTTATGCTACATTTTGCAAAGATGTTGCAACAAATGATACGTCGTTGAAAACTATAATCTCAGGGCTACCTGATGTTATAGTCACTCTGAAAAAGATTATTTAAATATTTGCCTCTTTAACTAAAAAGAAAAAAGAAGGCACTTTTCAGGGGCAGGAGTAGTGTGGGCCAAATCAATTTTGGCCGAAATCAAATTGCGCCAACATCATTTGCAATATTCGGCAAATATTTACCGAATATTGCAATTTTATTTTGGCCCAAATTGAAATGTCCCAAAGTGATTTGACCCACACTACTCCTGCTCCTTTTCAGCTGGAAAAATGCACTTTTCACACAGTACAAGGCAATTTAATTTTTGTACTTTAGATTTTAGCTCTGATTGTAGGGTAATCTCTAACTCTGCCCCCCTAATTCCGGGAAAAATGCCCCTTAATCTGAAATTGGAATTTTTTTTTAATTTTTCCGTTTATTTCTCAATTTCTTTCAAACTATCGTGTAGCCCGAAATCTCAGCTTTCTATCGAGCTATCAAACTCTACTGAATGATTTGGAAAATGTAGAAATTTAGGGATTTGGAAAAATTAGAGAAAAATAAAGGTTACATTAACATTAAAAATAAAGGTTACATTAAACTACCAAATCTTTACATACATTTACATCTGAAATTATTCAATAGAGTTTGATAGCTCGTTAAAAAGCTGAGATCCTGGGCTACACGATAGTTAAAAAAATTTGAAAAATAAACGCAAAAATTAAGAAAAATAATTCAATATCAAATTAGGAGGCGTTTTTCAGCGAATTAGGGGGAGGAATTTTTCAGTAATCAAAGGGGCAAAATTCAATGCCACCCCTGATTGTATGCTATTTTTGTCTCTATGATAGCGCAAATCAAAGCTTAGAAAAGTGGCTACACATTGCTATATAGAAAGTGTATACCGTATTTCTTCTAATAGGAGCATAGGATTTTTCAAACCCCCTCTAGGGGTTGTGCTTATCCGAGTCATTTTTAAATTTTTCAAAAAGCGGAGTCGGTAGAGCTCGCGGGATCCCTCTTAACCCAGAGCAAATATTTAGCATTGCCCACGAGCTCTACCGATTCCGTGTTTAAGATTTTGGTTGTGCACCCGAAATTTTCGAGATCGACCCCAAATTTTTCAGATTTTTGGAGGTTTGAAAAATAAGCGCCCATCGGCTCTTATTAGAGGAAATACGGTAAGTAACAAGTATTTATTTAATAGACGTGCAGCCAACCCATGGCTACAAACAATAGGAAAAATTATACATTTATTGCTTTTTAATTTCTTAGCCTCATTACAAATGCCTCAAAAATGAAATGTGTGGATTACGCGCCATCTTAAAAATTGAAGATTTCAAATGGGGTGGTTATACTCATATTTAGCCAAAAATAACCATGCTTCAGACTTGAGTCAACATGCTCATCCTATGTCACTGAAACGAACGATGAGTCAGTTTGGTGAGGCTCGCAACGTGTTTTACGAGCAGGAGCTGATCAAACGCGAGCAGGAAATATTTGAATTGAGGTTCGCATTTGCAACAGAAAGTTTGTTACAGCCTAGGGTTTGACACTTTTATCAGCCTTGATTTTGAAGATTTTTGCCAGTTGTCTTTGGTTGTTACAGTCTGCAAAATCGCAAGAATTCTGTCGTGTTTTTTTGCCACGTGACAATAGTGTTTAAATGTCTTCTAAGTAATTTCTATATGCTGAAAACGATAAAAAGCTGTTTTGTGATATTTTTCTACATAAAAAGCTGATTTTTGTGAAAAACAAAATTTCGACCAAAAGCTGACTTTTTGCTTTGGGGCACCAAGGTGTACCGGAACTTGTTGGGTGGGGGGTGCGCGGATTTTTCACTTATTTAAAAATAGTGTTTAAACGACTCCCGAGTAATTTTTATATGCTTAAAACGATGAAAAAGTTATTTTCTAACATTTTTCCTCACAAAAAATAAATTTTTTGAAAAAAATTTTTTTTGACCAAAACTTGACCTTTTGCCTTGGGGTACCAAGGTAAACTAATTTATATTAGGGTATTCTACCGCGTTTTGGTCACTGGAGCTGGACAAAAAGAGCCACTATATGCATTTTTCATCAAGAGTCTTCCTTGGAATTATGTCTAAGGCAAGTGAGTGCGCGCATCTCTAACTCTCAAGCCCCCTGCGCCCCCGAAGGGGGGCTTGACCCAACAAGTGCCGGTGAACCACCTTATATTAGTGTATTCTACCGCGTTTTGGTCACTGGAGCTGGGCAAAAAGAGTCTCTTGATGCATTTTTGATCAAGAGTCTTGCTCGGAATCATGTCTAAGGTAAGTTAGTGCGCGCATCTCTAAACCACCAAGCCCCCTGCGAGCACTCGGGGGCGCAGGGGGCTTGGTGGCTTGGGGTTGAGATGCGCACAGTTTTTATGTAGAAAAGTATCACAAAACAGCTTTTTATCGTTTTTTTACAATATAAAAATTACTTAGAAGACGTTTAAACACTATAGTCACATGGGTAAAACCATCCCCCAACCGAATAATGCCCCGGCAAAAGTTATAGTATTTAAAAAAACGGCTGGGAACATCAAAATCCTTGCGACTTTTGTTCTAGACTAACCAAAAATAACTGGCAAACCAATTCAAACTTTGAAGTGAAAAAAGGTATCATACCTTAGGCAGAAGTGAACGTTTTGTGACTCGTTTCTTCGAGACCCCACTGTGTCTTCAAAAGTATGTATGAATGATTTTTTCAATCAAGAATTGTTTGCAGGAATATGGTGAGATTGTCTGAAATGAAAGTGCGAGACATAGAGCAGTCAATGTTGACCAAAGACATGCAGTACCTACAAATCATGGAGACACTCAAAGAAGAGATAAGAGTGCTCGAAGGTCTGTTTTTGGGCTACTAAGCGATTTTCTAGGGTTGCTCAATTTACCGGTAAGATTCCTTTCACGGTATAATGATTACCAGTAAAACTTTGATTTTATTGGAAAGGTACGTTTTTACTATAACGTCACATTTCAAGCTTCAATTTTGATTGATAATACTGAAGCGGAAAAAGATTTTATCAAAAAAACGATCAAAATTATTATTTTTCTCATCGAAAATGGGCAGGAGTGGTGTGGGCCAAATCACTTTGGACAATTCAATTTGGGCCAAAATCAAATTGCAATATTGCAATATCCAAAATTGAATTGTCCCAAAGTGATTTTTTGCCCACACTACTCCTGCCCAGAGTTTTCATTGATCCGGATTTCACTGATCTGATAGCGGTATCAATGATAGTTTGGATCATTGATAGTCGGATCAGATCAGTGGTCAAAAATTTGGGGCCGGATCAGATCAGATCACCCGATTTTTGACGAATTTTTTTAGCCATTATCATTGATCCAGGTATCATTGATACCTTGGATCGGATTGGATCAGATCAGATCAACCGGAAAATTTGCGAACCCTTTATCATTACGGATCAATGCAAATTCTATGCAAAAAAATCCCGCGAAAAATCCCGCAAAAAAAAACAGTAAATTTCTTCACCAACTCGTCCTAAATATCCATTCCATCTCCTCCTACTTATCTCTTCCACATTCCCAATTCCAAACCCATTTATTACTTCTTTGCTATTTTCCTTTAAGGCTATCGAGAATGGCCGACACTACCAACCAAGAAGAGACATCCACCGCCAATCAAGAAGATGACAACGAAGGGACGACCAGCGGAACCCCCATCAAGGGAGAGAAGGTGAAACTCAAGGATCTCGTGACCGCCTATGACCCGAAGACGCGCCCTCATGTAATCTGGAAGCAGGTCGAGATTGGCACTCAAGCTAGGACTCAGGTCAAATGGGCGAAGTGTAAGCACTGCACACAAGTCTTCAAGCATCACCCAATTCCAACCTCAACCTCCGTCATTCTCAAGCATATTGAGGTAGGAGAGCAATTTAATTTGTCAAAACCAATGCAAAATTTATTATAGGCATTGCACAAGGACAAGTCGGATGACATAAACTGGGAAATCGCAGAGATGAATGGTAATTTTATCCTAAACGAATTTTCAGCACTTTATCCCTACATTTATAGCGGCCAAGCCAAATGCAAAGAAGAGGAAGCTGGAAGCGGACAATACTCAATCTCCGTTGCAATTCGCCTACAGTGACAACAGCAACCGGTATGACTTTAGTTTTGTTGCAGAAGCGAAACAGTTTAAATTATTGATTAATTAGAGCTCAAGCCATAACCCAACGACTCGCTGCCGCCCGTCATACACTTTGTCCGTTTTGCACTATAATATACGCTCATTATTAATCTATTTAAGCTTCCAAACCAGCCCGAAAACAACCCGGAACCGCATCAACCAGCTACAATGCCACAAGTTGCAGAAGTGAGCCTCGAAGGAATGCTCGGGGAGTTGGCGAACCAGAACCGCAGAAGTGTGCCCAATCGCAAGAAGTATCATCGATGAATGTGCTGACTACATCTACGCGGTGGGAGACAAGTTAACAACCGGAACGGCAATGGATCCCATTGAGTTTTGGCTAGGACTTGGCAAGACAGTAGAAGATTTTGTCAGTTTTCACTATACCTTAAACTCCAATAAATTTAATTAAGGAATGGAAGGAAATATCCCAGGTGGCTCTGAACATTCTTGCTGTACCCGCAACCTCGGCACCAATTGAACGCGTCTTCTCCTTCGCTGGAATTGCCACAAAGATCGCAGCAACCGAACACTGGCAGAATACCTCAATGAACAACTGATGGTATACCTGAACAAGAACCTCCGATGAAGTGCCATTCTTTTTGATTGTTTGATCTTATTGGTTTTGCCTCTCAATAAAGCTTACTAGAAATTTTTAGTTTGTGTATTCATTGGATCAATAGATCAATGATAACTAGAGATGAAGACGAGACGAGATCTCGGCCGAGATCTCGTCTCGTCTCGGCCCGATTTTGGTTTAAAATCTCGTCTCGGTATCTCGCTCGGTCATTTTTTGAAGTCTCGGTCTCGGTTTTCGGTCAATCTCGGTCACCAAAATTTGCAGGAAAGTGGTCGCATTTTGTATCATTTTCTGCATCATCTTGTAACGTTTTAAAAAAGCCTTTCTTATCATTCTTATAGTCGTATTTTTTTTTATTTTTTTGAACATGTCTCATGCTGTAATTCTTAGATGAGTGCTGTCTGGAAGATCGGTCTTTTCGCGAAAGTGTATGCAAGCGAAGCAAAATGTGGAGCCTGCCAAAAAATAATCAAAATGCCGGATCATGGGACCAAGGGGCTTTTCGTTCACGCTAAAACACATGCCGAATATTTCGCTATGCTGAAGGAGATTGAAGAGAAGCAAGCGTCAGAAAAAAACGCAATGGATCAGTTCGTCAAAATCCGGCCAAAGGGTATGCTTCCTAATTATGGAGTATTATATTTTATTCACTGATAATTTATTAGTTTAGGTGAGCTCTCTATTCTGGATAAAAAAGTGGTTCATCTTTTATATCATTGATATCTTCGGATCAGATCAATGGCAAAAAACCGGATCAATGAAAACTCTGCTCTTGCCCTCGAAAATTTGCTTTAATAAAATTTTTATCGTTCCTCGCTTTCTGGTTCTTTTGGTTTCAAAATTTGCTGTTTTTCACAGAAATAGTAATTTTTAGCGATTTTGCTTTGATATGTAAAATAATTTTACACAAATTCTTTTATTGGTGAAATGTTGATAAAATATGTTTTATTTTGCCCTTGATTTTACCATTCAACAATTTTGACATATTTGCAGGCAGACTAACCCTAGAGCGATCAGAAACCAACATGGCCTACTTGCGCAACATCTTCATTCAGTTCATTAATTCCAACAACTCCACTGGCCGAAAACACATTCTCAAAGCTATAGGTGCTGTTTTAAGGCTCACCCACATAGAAATGAAGAAAATCGACACTTGGAATTTGTAGTTCACACTTCCTATTTCCTTTTTTATTAAAACTAAACCTGTGATCAATAGTCGGTTAAGCATCTAAAAGTGGGCCAAACATAGACTTTTTATAAAAAATGTGTACGTTATATGATTTCCTAATCTAGGTATCCTACTCCTCAGATATATCTTAATTATGACAAGGAATTCTCCGGTTTTGCAGTGGCCATAACTATTTTCTATGTCGTTTTTCAAAATTCTGTTTTTACAAATCGATTTTTCTCGCCGATAATATTTTGTTTGGTATATTATTTCGAGCGACGTTTTCGCTTGGCCCCTTGTGGTTTGGGTCCTGCTCAGTGGATGGCTTCTGGATTGGCAATTTACGCCCTTTCTTTAAAAAGGCATGCTAACCTGTTCAAAATTTGTCACCGCCAATTCAATTTTTTTCTAATCATTGAAGCTCTGTACGGATTTTTGATTGGGTTTCTAACAAAACAAGGCCTAGAATTTAATTTAGGTATTGTTTTGTTAGAAACCAAGTTGAAAAATTCGTACAGAAGTTCAATGACTAAGAAAACATTTCCACCTCTTATTAGCGTGGGCATGCCCCTTTAACTCCGCACGCGGGTGTTATTTTTCAACCCTCCTTAGGGGTGGGGAGTTATTAGAAGGTCACGGCTTTTCAAAACGCCCGAAAAGGTACATTTTGAGCTTTGAGCCATTTTTTGCGGGAAATTAAAAAAACTCGTTTAATTTGACTACAAAAATGAGTTCCAGACTCAAAATGATTTCTAGTTCTCACACGTCCCCGATCCACCAAAGATATCCTCCCATTTTTTAGAGGAGATCAAAGGCTACATTTTGGTATATGAATTGCTACTGAGAATACGATTTTCGCTATTTTCGATACGATTAAAGTTTCATGTAACTTTTTACCTTGTATTTGACTAAAGTCTGGACTTTCATCTGACCTGTGCTCAAATTTTTATAGGAAAAACTTGAAAATCTGATATATATGACCTGTATCTACTTTTTAATTTTACGTCGAATGGGATAATAATAAAAAAGGTGCAGAAAAAAAACCAAAAATTGAACCTCTTCTCGAACAAGGCGAGCTGCAAGAATAAGAACAGAACAAAACTTGGATGGTTTTAATGAAGATGATATGTTTGTGTTTGCTCAACAGTTTGTTTAAATTTTGATGCACAAAAATGTTAACCAAAAAGAATTTAATATCGGGATTATTATAGGGGTGGGAGTTATTAGAGGGTGCTGAGTTATTTTTCAACCATCCTCGGGGGTTGGGGAGTTATTAGATGGTGCTGAGTTATTTTTCAACCATCCTCGGGGGTTGGGGAGTTATTAGAGGGTGCTGAGTTATTTTTCAACCATCCTCGGGGGCTGGGGAGTTATTAGATGATGGGGAGTAATACGGTATGTAAGAACAAATTTTTGAAGAGTGCGAATTTCGAGTGAATTTAAAAAGCTACTTTTTGGCCCATCCTGTACTTATTACTCATTTGTGAGCTGTTATAAATTATGTTCTTTGCTAGAATACTCTTTTATTCTGTTCTTTTCCTGTAAATTTTTTATAGAAATAAAACAATTTTAATCACAGAGCCAGTATAATGTATTATTTTTTCTAACGCAAATCTAATTTTTTAGGGCAAATTTTGATATTTTGAATAGGATTTGATTTTCAAACTGAGAAAGATACAGGTAAAGAACAGTCAAAGCAGTCGATAAACTATATACTTGTATAAAGACTGAGCTGAAAAGTAACTGAGCTCAAAATTTTGTGTATATAGGACTATGGGTGTTGGGATGACATGAAGTGACCCAATTACCGGTTTGAAGTGGGCGACCATCTCAAGGAAAGAGGGATATCTCCCATCCTTCTTTGGAGGAAGCGTACGCCAGTAGCCGACGAGCTTTTGTACAGGCCCAAGAAAAGTGCGATCTGTCGATATTTTTCTTGCAAATCGGTTCTTTAACTAGTTAAGCTATCCAGGCATGTTCCTTATTTTCCTGCTATCTGTCTGTCTCACTTACACTTGCAAGTCAACTCAGAAAAAGGGCGGAAAATAAATTAAAGAAAAAACAAAAATTTATCTCAAAAAAGTTATTTTAGTTATTTGGCGAGGAAATGGTTGCTTCAGAACTGAGGTGTGTCCTGATTTTTCGAATGAGCGCCCTCAAATGAGCCATTTTTCTATGGGTGGTACTTTTTTGCAGTACCAAAATACTTCTTTCTAGTACCAAACCACTTTTTTGAACTAATAACTGGTGTAAAAATAGTTCCCGGTGGGTTTTTAGGCTAATGTTTGATAACAAATTTTATTTCAAAAAAATATTCCAAACACAAGGGACCACAGACGCCTATCGGCGCCTCTATAGTATTTCGAAATTTCAATGAGGGGCTATGACTTCATTCATAAAAATAGGTATATCCCCTATTAGAACTCATTTTTTTCGCCTGTTCTTTTTTTTAAACGAAAGCTGACATTCTGGGGAACACGATGGTATTAGCGACAAAAGTGATTTCGCTATCTACGACCCGTTCTGGCCTTCGAAGTAAAAAAGCGTTACCCACCCACCCACACATGCCAAATACTATATAAGATATGGTTTTGTAGCTCTTTCCTTCCTCTACCGAATGATATATAAAGTTTTTATTTGTGATGGAAGTTTGGTGGAAAAATTAGACAAAGAAAGAAATGGAAGAAAAATAATTTATGCAGTGATTATAGGGTAACATTTCACTCAGCTTAATATTTATTTTCATTTGCATCTTCATTGATTTATTTTGTTTATTGAAAATGAGTGATTTACGGGCAGGGAATGTGCGTCTTTATCAAGAAGTGCACCACGTTACGGAGATTTCCCGCCTGATGAACGTTCCACAACAAACCGTCAGTGATGCCATCAAGCGATTTGAACAGACTGGCAGCAACGACAATAGGGCAAGGAGTGGGCGCCCTGCGACAGCCACAACAGAGGAAAATATCCGGCTAATTGCTGACCGATTCTGCTACTGCAACGACCACGAAGCAGGCCACATCCACAGCAGTGTGGACTCCACAAGGAAGTTAGCCGTTGAACTTGGAATTTCTCACATGTCTGTGCAAAACATGATCGACAAAGTTTTTCATATGAAGTCCTGGAAGACTGCAGAAGGGCAGCTGCTTAGCGACTATGCCAAGGAGAAGCGTTTGGACCGGTGCAGAAAGCTTACCCGCCGGTTTGCCGCCAACCGCTACCGGAACATCCTCTTCACAGAAGAAAAGTGGTTCGACATTGAGCAGGCCCACAACTCTCAAAATGACACGTGGGTTTGCCGCTTATGTGCAATCCAAAGTTTAGGTTTTCAGAATCTGGAGTGTTGATCCGTTGCCACCAGAGCTTAAGTTCATCGAACGTACACAGAAGCCCAAGCAAGTGATGGTGTGGGCTGGTGTATCCTGGAATGCCAAAACTCCACTCATCTTGCCACAAGGAACCAAGGTTAATGGCACCGAATACCGCCGAATTCTTGAAACTGAGGTCCTGCCATGGGCATTGGACAACCTGGATGATGTGTAGTGCTTCCAACAAGATGGACCCCACTCACAATGCTTATGAAACTCAGGCATGGATTGCCGAGCATTTCCCTGATGCCATCACTGTTGACCATGATTGGCGCAACCCAAAAGGTGAATGGCTGCCCAATTCTCCCGACCCCTATGTCTGGCTACTTTGCCTGGCATCCTGAGTCAAAGGCTGCTCTACGACCAAATACCGGCGGAAGGCATCATTGGTCAGAGAGTGGGACGCAGAAGAAATGATCCAATCACGCAAACGACCTCCGCAAATGCTCAGAAATGTCCGTAATCATCATCATGCCACCCTTCATCCCAGTCATGCAGACCGAGTGACGAGAAATGCGCCATCAAATCAACAAAATGCCTCTTCAGGGAAACCTCACTCTGACGACTCCCAAGTGCGCCCAATCCAAGGCCTTCCCGGAGTTCATCGACGACTCCGGATTTCCTACCCAAGCCGGCCTCCAAGATGTAGCTGCCACTCTGAGAAAGACCGGGCTGGACCTACCAGACAAACCAGCTCCCAAGCCAAAACCTAAAACGAACTTCCAGCCGTCAGCAACCACCGGGGACACAGGCCCAGGATTGCCCGGGCCGTCCAATCGGACCAATCCCAAGCTGCCAAGCCTGCTAGACTTGAATATAAGCAAGCCAGACGATCATCCAGGCCCCTCGACCACACACAGCATCAAAACCAGATTGACTCAGATGAATTTTCACGCCACCCTGACGCTCCTCAGCATTTCACCCCTGACAGCCAGAATCATAAAGGGAGTTCTCTACCAATCCGAGTGCCACAAGGAGCCTTTTGCCGGGAAATAGCCACACCGGAGTGGACTCAGCATCTGCTCCAGGACGTGCTCCGACCACACATATTTTGATGTCGGTCAAATTTTAACAGCGGTTAATTTAAAGGCGGTCAAATTTGGCTGACGGTCAATTTAGGGGGCGGTCAGTTTAGTGGCGGTCAAACGTCCAGTACCCAAAATCTTAGCTTTCTAACAAGCTATCAACTGATAAAATAAAATTTCAAAAAAATGGAAGAAAAGATCTATGAATTGAGCAAACTTTTTCGAAAATTTGGTCCGTTTGAAGATCTTTTCCTCCAACTTTTTGAAACATCATTTAGTCAGTTGATAACTTGTTAGAAAGCTGAGATTCTGGGCTACACAATACTAAAAAATACAAAAAAATAACAAAGACTTTGAAATAATTAAGTTTTAAGTTTTTCGTGGCATATTACCAAATTATACCAAAACTATTTCGACCAAAAAAGTGGTTTTCTAAATTAAATTATTCGAAAACATATTTTTTCCGAACTCGCACTCCGAAATTTCTTTCTCTCAAAACCGACTGCTCCCAAAATCGACTCTTTTCATAGTTGACTATTTTCAAATTGAAATCTTCTAAAACGATTACAGCCATTCCATGTTAATCTTTTTAAATTGCACCAATCTTAGACCTTTGCTTAATACAGTAGCGGAAAAATAACATGCCCCAAGCATAAATTGTATTTAACAAAAGATTTGCACAAAACTTATGGTTGGCTTCAACACAGCCCCACTTATCACAATGACAAATTCCTTCTTGAATTAGCGCTCATACTCTCTGGCGTTTCAGAATTTTCAGGAAATTTCCTGCAAGTAGAGGTATTCCTGCCAACTTATACCGGGCTGGTCCATAAGTTCGCGGGTCCTTATAGACGGTAGTTGACATTTTTACATGGGTTTCAAACTTGTTAATTTATGCACATAGTCAGCTCACTAACTGATGGGTTTCTATTGTTTGAAACTATTGAAATATTGTCACTATTGAAAAACTATTAGAAGAACTGGATCGATATTGGGCAGGACTTCGTTATACCGCCTCCTCTGACCACCTATTCTTGCTTTTCAGGTCCTTATTAGTCGAGAAAACATGGTTTTATGTGGCAGAAAGACATTTTTGAAAAAAAAATTTTTTGACGAAAAATTGACTTTTTCACCATTCCTACACTTTACTTTACCCGCGCGACAGGAAGCTTCGATATTGTTTGTATGAGCTCCAGTCACCAGATCTTTGAAGTGAATGATTGAAGTGAATGAAGCGAATGATTGACGTGAAAACAGCAAACGTTATCTCCGTTATACAAAAATCCCTGGGAATAAATACAACCTGAACTCATTTGCTCGGATTCTTTCCAGGGTGAGCTGTTGCCGTGTAGCTCAACTCCAAGACCCAAGCACTCTGGCAGCGCACCCTGGATACAAATCACCCGTGCTAACACTGTGCAAAGGTGGAAACCATGCACAGTTTACTTTTGTTTGCGGCAGAGCCCGCATGCGGGTTTATGCTCCTGACGAAACAAATAAAAATCTAAAGTGGATAAATGGTGAAAAAGTCAATTTTTCGTCAAAAAAAAAGTCGATTTTCGTCAAAGTTTTTTTTTCCAAAATATTTTTCCGCCACATAAAACCATGTTTTCTCGACTAGTTAAAAACCATGTTTTCTCGACTAATTAAAAACCATGTTTTCTCGACTAATTAAGACCTGAAAAGCAAGAATAAGTGGTCAAAACACTTTTAAGAAGAGGCGGTATAACGCTATAGACCAGTGTTTGCAGTGCGGCCGAAAAAAAACGGATCAAAAAAGCCGAAGCATCTGATTTTTCAAAATTTACGAATGGAATTTAAAAATTTTCAAAAAGCAGTCCGCGAAACTATGCTTTTTGAAAAGTATATTTAATTTGACAAATTTCTTCGGCTTCTTGAAAAGCATAATTACTTTGATGATTTTTCTCGGCTTTTTAAAAAATTAGCGGACGTTTTTCAGAAATTAGAGGGCAAAATCAAATGCAGTTAAACGTCGGTTTTCTGGCATCCGGGTGCCGGATAAACGAAGTGCCGGATGCATGGGTTCAACTGTACCACCCTTTCAAAATAGGCTGAAAACTGCAAACACTGCTATAGACTAATTACCAAATCATAAATTGTATGATCTCATACCTTTTGTATAATAAAACTATTGTGTTTTTTTCAGCAATCAATAGTTCAAAGAAAATCTACGAAATGACTGGAGATGGGCCTTCCTATTCCTTTTCAACTCCATTTCTAAACCAATTCCATGCCTTCAATGTGTCTTCCGAGCCATCAACTTCTGATCAAACAGTAACGCCGTTGACTACAGGACGAATGAAAAGGAAATTGGTAAGGCCTTGTTTAAAAAAAGTTAAGAAAATATTTGACTCAAAAATTAATCAAAGAAAATTTAGGATCGTGGCGATGAACAGGTTGGAGATATTCCTGTTCCGCGGCCGAAAAGAGCTCTTTACGAAGATAGAATGAGCAAGAAGCTATGGAATTTTCACATCGGGGAGAATAATTTTGAAACATATGGAGCCGGCACTCAAACACCAGCAATCGAAGAAGTGGGTTCAGACTGGTATGCTACATTTAGAATTCTCTGTATTATTTCTATTATTTTCAGGGGCTTTGGAGATGTGGAATTCAGTGCCGATCCGATTGTGGAAGAGCCTACTTGCAATATGTCAGATGAATCTCCTGTTATGTCTGCTGAGGGAATAGTATTGAGCAATGATTTGAGGAAATTTCTCAAGTCGTGCAGGGAACGCGATGGGGACTTCCTCTTCAAGCCGTAAGTTTTATGCCATCTGAATTATGGAGAGAAGTGGGAAGACAAGTAATTTTTAGGTCAAGAACCGGAAAAGAATTGGTGCTTTATCAGTCCCCTATCAGTAAAAACATCGTCGCGCCGGACATTCGTGACCGTATTGAGGAAATTCAAAATTGGGACGAAGAAGAATTGGATGATGATGAGGATCGATCTAAACAAATTGTCTCGTTTCCTGACAGCAAAAGTTCTTCTCCAATTAAGAGCGATAGAAAGAAGAGCATATCGCCAACTTCTAGAAGATCCAGGAACAAGCCAGCCAATCTTCTTCAAGCAAATGCTCCAACAAGACCACGGTTTGCTCAGTCGATTACAGCAAATTGCATCATGAATGAGGAAGCAGAAATAAAGAATAGCATCCAAGAAGAAAATGAGATGGAAATTGATTGAGCTAGTGTGAATTCTTATTGTGGTATGGTAATAACAAGACGCTCGGTATTTTTGCCACATGTTCACATTTTGCTTTCGTTGTATGTGTGTGGAATAAATAAAGCATTCGGGGTGTTTCAAGACTTTCAGACACTTTTAAACTACCACAACTTTTCTTGCCGTATATTCTTTATCAAGCGCCCATGAGCGCTTATTTTTCAAACCGCCAAAAATCTGAAAATTTAGGGGTCAATCTCGAAATTTTTGGGTGAAAATACAAAATCGAAAATGCGGAATTGGTAGATCTCGTGAGATTTAAGAAAATGCAAAAACAGCTTTGCAAAATATTTACTCTAGGCTGAGGTATAGGTCTTCAAAGTCGGACCTGGTCGTTATTAGAGATGGGCGCTTAATACAGAATTTACGGTATACGCCGTTTTTTGATAATCTGTTTTTACAGATGGACTTAGAATGGCATGGAAATTTTATTGCTATATAATGCCAAAAACGCGGATTTTCGCTTGCCAATCCCCCCCCCCTCTCCTGTGTGTTGTGTCCTGGCCTATGAATGAGCTAAGGCCAAACCACAGGGGGAACAAGCGAAAATCGTGTTTTTCACATTGTATACAAATAAAATTTCCATGAGATTCTAAAAAAAAATAAAAACAGGTTTTCAAAAAACGGCGTACAAGAAAAGTTATGGCAGTTTAAAAGTGTCCGAAAATCTTGGGACACCCTGTACTTCTTGAACATGCCAAGCTATTCACATTGATAAGTAGATTATCCGTGAAAAGGGTCCGTGAAATTTCACCGTACGGATGTTTCACCGTCTAGGACATTTCACCGTACGGGACACTTCACCGTCTGGGACATTTCACCGTCTATATCACTTCACCGTCCAAGAAAATTTTGGGACTTGTTCTTAGTTGCAATTTTTACGTGTTGTTCTGCATATTTTAGCTGTTAAAAGCTTTTTTTTTATTAAACAAACATTTAAAGACAAAATATATTTGAAGCGATAAAACATAACAACATAAAACATAACAATTATAAATTTCAAACAACAAACAATAATAACACAAATTATAAATATTTTTGAAGATCCTCCATGCGATAATTGTGCGATATTCCTCGCAAGAATTCTTCGCGTCCTTTTTCCTCATAGCTTTCCACCACTGCCAAGATCTGTCGGTCCGCTTTCTGGTAAATTTCCCGTTCGCCTTTTGCTTTGTTACCTTGAAGCCACTTTAAATAAAGTTTATCACGACCTTGCTGCACCTTGCGAAGACAATCGATGAAACTCCAGATTCCAGAATGGCACACGTCGAGCTCTGTTTGAATTCGATGGTTGGCTGCTTCGGCGTAATTATTTGTCCTGTGCTGCTTGTTGATGGTCCTTTCATAAACGTTCCATAGCGAGTGAGAGAACATAGGAGGCACAAAGTCTCCACGGTGGCTGACGATACCTTAACATTCCCAAGTTAAACAAAATAAATCAAACTAAGCTCACTTATATAATATTTTTGAAACCACTGCATGACTGGCTCCAATTCTGCTGGAATCACAGTCCACAATTCATCAAAAACCCATACAATGTCCTCAGGCTTGACAAATGCCATTACGGTGATCATACCTGGGAAAGTAAAATTAAAATAACGTTTAAGACACACGAAATAGCAAAGTCTGGATCAGTTTCATAACGTCACTTGAGTTGATGTTCGCCCACCTTCTTTTTTCATATTTTGGACCATGTAAAAGAAGCAGCCCCAGACTTCGGTGTCAGGAAAGACCATTTCAATCGCATTGATGACGGCCATTTCATAATCGATAGAGATGCTGGACGGAGCGAATTCAGGCCATAGATTCTTTACCACGCGAAACATTTTTTAATATGTTGCTTGAGACTTGTTCGGGAGAAGCGCGTAAATAACTGGAAACACATAGCCACTCCGGGCCTCAAGGATCACATATACCTAAAATGAATGTATGATAAATATAATAGAAAAATAATGAAACCTGATAGAATGGAGGCGGCGTAATTTTAAAAGCCCCGTCTGCGAACACAATCTTCATATCCTTCGACCATAACTTGTTCCCTTCTCATTCAAAAAGCGGAATTCTAAAAAAATAAATATTATCAAATTTTAACTCAGCAAATCAACCAACCTTTCAGTCGGCTAACAAAAATTTTTTCAGGCACATTTAATCCAAACTGGTACTTTTCAAAACGAGTAGAAATTACGAAGTTGACTCCATTTGGTGCGGCCGGTTCATCTTTCTATCGCTTTCTCTTTCTCTGAATGACCTTTCTGACGGCGCTCTTATCCACGTAAGATTGAATGGCTTCCGGCACACCTGTGAGAATGTCGTTGAAAATTCGAGAAGGCTTCTAAAACAAAATATGTATCGAGCATAAGCATAAGAAATTATACCT